>JAZHYW010008733.1:0-145136 GCA_037355805.1 Ixodes ricinus | reverse complement strand
AGCAAACTGTCATCAAGTGGTCAGACAAAACACGAACTGCCACAACCTTCAATGCACTATTAAAGGGTACCTCAATACACGGCGTAGATCGGTGAACAATTATAGCTATCCCACTCGAGCCGTGGGAAGAATGGACACGGTCTTTTCGAGAAACAAAAGTGCCTTAGAAAGTCAGAATGGTTGTCATTCAAATCGGTTTCTTGAAGGCAATATATTAATGGCTGATGATGGTCTACACAAATAGCACGCATCATCATAGTTATGTAGCAATCCTCAATAGTGCCATTAAAGGAGGACTCCTTCCAATATATGTAAGGGGGTATTTTTCAGAAAATGTGCAACTAACCTTTGAAGTCAGTTTTAATTCGAAATGCATTTTTCTTTTTGAACGTATTTTTTGGCCTGCTTGTAGTGTCACAGGTGGCCGAGGTTAAGGACTTTGAACTAGAGTAAGGCCTATCCTCCTGGGACTTAGGCCCGCTCTCGTCTATCGGTTCATCTGGAGCCGCTGCTGGCGGGCCCTTGTGGGGGCCACCTGTGGCACGAGAAAGACCACGGCCTTTAGGTAATTGGACTGCAGGGGGTGCACGAGGCACAGTCCCCTGTGCTTGGTTTTTAGTGGATCCCAACGGACCGGCATCCACCTCTCGGTCTGAGGGCGGAGCTCCTAGCAACTCCTCCTGTTGAGGTTGAGGGGACAAAGAAGGGTCAACACAAACCGTCCAAGGACGTCTGTGTTCCCGCTGTAGTTGTTGGCCATGCAGGTCCCCGGCGCACGACCTCGGCATAGGAGCCGAATGATTGAAACGAGTATCGTTTCTTGGCCTCTGGGCAGGGTGGATCCAGGGAGGGGGGGCGGGGGCGGCCCCCCCTCCCTTTTCGGACAAAGTCGACCCCTCTCCCTCCCCTTCTCGGAGGGCAATTCGACATGGGTGGACGCCCCAGTGCACAGAAATAATGGGAGAATAGTAGTATCCTTACCAATTTCACCCCGCCCCCAGAACGGAGTTCTGGATCCGCTCCTGCCTCTGGGTAGCTGATGTTTGCTTTTGTTTTAATAATAATAATAATAATAATAATAATAATAGTTTATTTACCATATACATGTATATATGGTGGGAGCTGGGAAAAAAGCTTACAAGGAGCTTGACTGGTCCCCAGCCCCCTCACAGGAACACAGCGGTGTCAAAAATTATACAAAGCAAAAGAAGTCCACTAATGCAAAACAGGAATAAATTAAAAAAAAGGAAGAAAAGCAAACACTGGGCCGAACATGCCAACTAGATATCAGCCACACACAACAATGAAGAAAATGGATTTGCAAAATACAAAAAGTGAACACGACATTATTTCAAAGAAAATATTCACGGATCTCACGTGGGGTTAAAGATACTATATCGACATTGGAATGCGAGAAAGTGTTGAGCAATGAAGGCAGGGTTCTTCGAATCATCTGAAGGCCGTAATCAGTACGCGATGTATCTATTATCCAAGGGTCAGGGTGACGAAGGGTATGTGTTTGCGGTTTTTTTCTGAGGGAAGCCAAGTCGAAAAAGAAACTTTTACTCTCCGTATATTCTTGTTTATATTTCATGGCAAGTCTATATTTGTAATATTCATGTATTTTCATTATCCCCAGATTAGCAAAAATTAGGTCCGTATGAAAGTCATGGGGTACACTGCACACTAGTCTTATCGCCCTTTTTTGCAATAAAAATATTCTATAAAGATTTGTTTTTGTCGTGGTGCCCCATATTAGATGACAGTAGTTTAAATGTGATACAAATAAAGTGTTATACAAGAGCAACTTAACACTTTGCGGGAGGATTAAACGATGTCGATATAGCATTCCGATGACACCAGCTAGTTTTGAAATAATATAATCAATGTGCTGAGACCAAGACATGTGATTTGAAAACAATACACCTAGAGTCTTGAAAGTATTTACAATTTCTATGGGGGACGAGTATAGAACGATGTCACTCGATAGTGAAATATTCTGATTCTTAGGACTAAAAAGCATAGCTTTAGTTTTATTTTTATTCACTAAAAGATTATTTGACGAGGACCATGCCTCTAGCCTTCTCATTACGTCGTTTGCTATTGGGATGATATCATTACAGTTCCGAGTTGGTAAGAAAATACTGGTGTCATCGGCGTAAATGATAAATTTAGCCTGCGGCGCAATATTAATGATGTCGTTTATGTATATATTAAAAAGCAGTGGTCCAAGGATGCTACCCTGTGGTACCCCGGATTTTATAGGTTTTATATTAGAGACGTTACCACCGATATTGACATACTGACACCGATTATCAAGATATGATTTAATGAGGAGCGCTGTGTGTCCTCTTATACCGTAGATATGAAGTTTCTGAATAAGCAACTCGTGATTGATGAAATCAAATGCCTTCGTAAAATCTATAAATATGCCGAGTACTACATTCTTTTCTTCAAAATTGCGTAAAATAAATTCTTTTTGTTCTAACAAAGCTAGTTCTGTAGAACGTTTCTTTCTGAACCCAAACTGTGACTCTGTAAGAATATCATGCTTTTCAATAAATACGGTGAGGCGATTGTAGATAATTTTTTCTAGACCTTTTGAAAAAACTGGAAGAAGTGAGACAGGTCTGTAATTGTTTATATCATTTTTATCACCTTTTTTATGAAGTACTACGACTTTCGCCATTTGCATTTTTTTAGGAAATATGGCCGTCTCAAGACAAAGGTTAAAAATATGTGCTAGGCATCTACTAATAATGTCCAAAACGTATAAAACTGGGCGTATTTGTATGTCGTCAGCATCGCAGCTATTACTGATGTTTACGCTGCGAAATACTGTTATTATCTCTTCTTCGGTGACTGGACTTAAATAAATAGTTTCTTCAACTCTTTTTTGTATGTAATTACGAGCGTCGGTTGTGTCTGAAGTTGATACTAAATTTACAAAAAAGTCATTGAAAAGATTGGCAAGAGAACTACCAGAAAACAAAATGTTATTGTAGGTTATAGACGAAATGTTATTTTGCGCCTTATTGCGGTCTAAGACAGAATTAAGTTTTCTCCACATCAGATCAGTACGATTACATGCCGTACTGAAATAATTGTGGTAGTAGACAGCTCTGCATTTTTTTAACTCCTTGTTTAGTCTATTTCTGTACGCCTTAAAAATTTTAAGTTTTTCTGGGTCTTTTGTTTTAATGAAATTCGAATATAGCATATTTTTTATTTGTATTTTTGCAATTAATTCTGCAGTTATCCAAGGCTTCCGAGCTTTCCTGGGACGCCTCACTGATTTTAGAGGAAAATGTCGTTTATAGATAGTGTGGAAGGTATCCAGGAATGCCTCATAAGCATCATTCGCGTCAGTTTTATTCAGGACATCAGTCCAGCCTTCATTTCTCAAACTTTCTCTAAATCTATTCAGGCTATCAATAGTAATATTTTGAACCAAAAGTCGATTCTTGCGATTTCTGCATATACTAGAATTTTTGTTTACACAAATAAATGTTGCAAAATGGTCACTAATATCGCAGGCTATTACCCCCGATTTTATTATTTGTTGTTCTAAGTTGGTTATGAATAAGTCAATTAGTGTTTCAGACGTAGCAGTAATTCGTGTTGGTTGATTGATAACATTCACACATCCATTTACTTGAAAGATCGTAGTGACCTGTTTCTTTGATGTACTATCGCCTAGCATGTCAATATTAAAGTCACCTCCCCAAATCACATTATACTTTTGTATCTCAATAAACTCAAAAAAATCATTCAAAAACTCGCAGAAAACTGAAATATTTCCATCTGGAGGACGATAGAAAACCGCTATAACATTTTGATCTGCTCTTATTGAAAGCACTTCGTAATCACACGTTGAACGGCAGTAATCGGTCAAAAGTTCGTAACGCAAACTTTCTTTTATTAACATAGAAACGCCACCCCCACGTTGATTTGGCCTGTTTACACAATGACTGTTATATTCAGGAAGTTTGAAAGCGTCGCTTTCATGTTTATACCATGTTTCAGAGAAAAGGACTACGTCAAAGCTGACGTCCAGTGTATCGAAGAGCAATTCTAAATCAGCTGATTTATTTCTAGCGGATCTAGTGTTCAAATGGAAACATTTAAGTGAGGTGGTATATCTTGTGCCCAAGTAATCTTTTAGTTCTCGTGGTAGTAAGATATCCGCTGTCGCCATTTTACTGTGATAACCAAAGGCAACACTCAGGCAAGAATATGGTGAATGGCTTATCGAATCCTGTTAAGGTCGTTGATATTCCTTACGACGATTGCACGCCCACCTTCTTTCTCTCGAATAAAGATTTTTCCGTCTTTGTGCCATACATACTGGTATCTTCTTGCACTAGCCCAATCTCTTGCGGCGTGAAGCAGGGCTCGATTGTGTCTAGTCATGTTTTCCTGAATGAAAATTGTTTCCTGGTCTCTTTTTAGTTCTTTCTTTTTTTCAAGCCATTGGTCGCGAGTCTGTTGTTTCCCGAAACGGACAATGATCCCAGGAATTTTTCCAGGTTTTGAGGGTAGCCGGTGGGCCGACACTATATCCGATTCCGTAAGTTCAGGTACGCTTATTTTAGCTGCCACTTGATTCAGCTGCTGGAGCAGATTCTCGTTGTTAGTTTGCGGGATCCCGTGAAATTCGAGGTTCAGGCGCCTGCTTCTCCATTCCAGTTCATTCATTTCGTCTTTGAGCTGAGAGATTTCATCCTGATATTTAGCTTCCTCAATCCTTTCTACCCTAGCTTTCAGGTTTTTGATGTCTGCGTTTTGACATGCTAGTTGTTTCATTATTTCGTCGTACTGTTCTGACATCATCTGCACGGATTGCTCTATGCCGTCGACGGTTCCTTTAAGGCTCGTGAGGATCTCAAGTTTTTCGCTGATTGAAATAAACATGCGAGAAACATCAATTTCCGGTGGCACAGTCTCCTTCGTTAACTGGCTTCTCTGCATGCCTTTTCTGCATGTCGGGCACTTCCACTCCTCACGTGCAATCTCGCCTTTCTTTTTGAACGACGCCTCAGAAATACCACTGCATGATCCGAAATGATATCTAAAAGAACACTCGGAGCAAGTTGCAACGCTTCCATCGTCTGGAAGGGGCAAACCACATTGCAAACATACGTCGTTCGGGTTTGACATGGCACAAAACACACTCTACGGCTAAGTGGCAGCAGCGGCAGCAGTGGCGGCAAGCATATACCAACGAAACAGAAAACGTTTTCCAACCAACCTGAAAGTACAGGATGATGTTTTTAGGGCGTGCAAACTCTGCGCCGCCGCTGCTGCCTGTGTCGGGGCCGTCCGGAATCAGTTGCTTATGTAGCGTTGAAATTCCTTGACCACCCTTGCGGTCGATACTGGCAGCGAAGTTCTTGCTGATGACGTACGGGAAGATTCCGCCAAGGAACGCTGTGTCAGCTTGGTTGTGCAGACTTTTTCTACGATCGTCGATGGTCGTGGTCCGGACGTGACACGTGTTTCCTGAAAGTACAGGATGATGTTTTTAGGGCGTGCAAACTCTGCGCCGCCGCTGCTGCCTGTGTCGGGGCCGTCCGGAATCAGTTGCTTATGTAGCGTTGAAATTCCTTGACCACCCTTGCGGTCGATACTGGCAGCGAAGTTCTTGCTGATGACGTACGGGAAGATTCCGCCAAGGAACGCTGTGTCAGCTTGGTTGTGCAGACTTTTTCTACGATCGTCGATGGTCGTGGTCCGGACGTGACACGTGTTTCCTGAAAGTACAGGATGATGTTTTTAGGGCGTGCAAACTCTGCGCCGCCGCTGCTGCCTGTGGAAGAGTGGTCAGGATATCTTTCTCCTGCTCCCACAGAGGGCATGCACATGCGTATGGTGGATGGGGTCCTTCACAGTTTGCACAACACAGTAAGCTTTCGTACACATCAGCTACATGCTCCGTGCTCCCACATTTTGCGCATGTATCTCTTCCACGGCAGCTGCGTGAGCCATGCCCAAACCGCTGGCACCTAAAGCACCTTTGGGGGTTTGGGATATGCGGCCGGACGCGACGGTTTTTGTAGCCAGCCTTTACAGAAGCAGGGAGACAGTGATGCTCAAAGGTGACTATAAGATGTTAAGTGGGAGTTTTTGATCTATCTTTCCGAAACATAATACTTTTTACGGAAACTACTGCAGAGGAAAGGATGCCGTCAAGGATCTCTTCGTCGCTGGTGTGCAGGAGGTCGACCCACAGAGATGACTACACGAGTGGTGTTTAGCGTGCGGTGAGGAGACACTTTGACTTTTACACCTCCAATGGTGTTCTAGGTGAGCAAAGCCACACTTTGTTTTTTCGAGTTTACTTCTACAGGCAGATCTCCTCAATGCAGTTTTTTAGCATGTTAATCGTCTCCAAGGCACGAGTCAAGGACGTTTGCAACAGCAAAAGGTGAGAGCTTGGTCATTGGACGCTGATAATTTTTTGAATGAAGTACAAAGAAATTTGTAAAAATGTCCGAATTCACTTCTAACTCTGACAAGGGGTTCGGGGCCTAGGTGCTTGCCTAGTCACCAGGAACCGGGTATTGGTTCAGGAGGGGCAGCCCTAAAAAGGCGAAAACGCTTTGGCACCTCTGGCGCAGCACCCACCACGGAGCCCAACAAGGGGACAGGCAACACCTGATAACAGTATAGGCTTTTCTGAGTATACTGCTCTGCCAGTGCTACCAGGATGGTATAACCAAATACCACATAGCTTCGCCAACACTGGAAACTCCTCCGAAAACCTAAGGGAGCGGCGGCGAACGTGACAGTGGCGCCTCTAGCGGACTCGGAGTCTACGGAAGCAGACGACACAATGGAAAAGTATAGGATCCGCGACGTCCTCGAGCTTTGCGAGCCCCGTTTCTTCACCTTAACAGCTGAAACAATTAATTACGGTCAGTCCGTTTGCAAAGCGGAATCCACTGATCGCAACTGCAACGACAAACAAATAACAACGCACACATAAACAGAGATAGAGCAGTGAATGTAGAGGTCTCAAATTCCACTCAGGGGGATCACACGCGTTTGAAGCACATTTGGGAAGCGGTAGAGCGATTTTCTACCACATCGCAAAAAATTGTTTTTGCAATAGTAGGCAGCACACGGCATGCCTGCCATTTCTAAGTGTGCGCTGGTACGTATGTCCGAATGCGGCCGGTTGATCAACAAACGATGACCCGTAGCAGACGTGCCGGCCGGCGTACACAAATAAAATTCGAATAAAAATGCATAACAAGCTTACACCTCTTAATATATCTAATAAATATCAAAAAGCACGTATGACGATTTCGGATCAGAAACTCAATCGAAGGCGAAAATAAGAGGTTATCGCAGACGACAGTGGAAGAAAACAACAACAACAACAAAGTTGCAGATGGCCCTCAAAATGTCCGAGCCTAGCGTAGCAGGCCAACAGACGAACCGAGGGTCGAAGCGAAGGAAAGAGAGTAAACAGTAAGCCAAACAAAACAAGGATACGCGATGGCTTACGCGTCGGGTAAACAACAAAAACGAAAAGAACAAAAAACAAAACAAAACACAGCAAAATAAAAGCAGGAGGAAGAAAGAACGCGGCAGAGTGGTGTCGCCTCAAAAATATAAATGAAAGAAGACTCAAAAATGGAAAGAGTGGAGACGGTTCAACGGGTGTCGGCCTTTATCCCAGAAGTAAAGAAGCAGCGAAGCAGAAGATGTTGGTCGTCGCCGTGCTAACAATCGGAATTTGTGCACTGTAAATAACGTGACTGAAATCACCTTTTTTCGCGGGGCTACGGCGCTCTCCCCTTCTTTCTTTGCAAGCGCGAGAAGTCTGCTTTTTCTGTAACTCCGCTTTTATTAATCTATAATAGCGTCAGATTTGCATATGCACAACGACTTCTTTCAGAGCATTCTGACATCGCCGTAACGTAGGTGGTTCGAAATCGACTTTTGCTTCTTCATCCGGAGACGATCTTAACGGGATTAGCCAGCTCGCCTATTCGACGAAACGGTTATAAGCAAGACATTCATGAGAAATGGGAATTGCAACAACAAAACGAATTGACTGATAAGAACAATAAAGTTGAAACGAAGCCATGTTCTGAAATGTTTGTACATTGCCCTTTTTCACTAAACAGCGCGAAGGCATTCATTCGTGTTTTGCCTGGCTTAAATAAGTTGTGACAGAATGTTTTCTTCGGGAGAACTCCAAAATTGCCCCCCACAAGCTGTAACATCTTTTCCAAGCGAAGAAAATGTCCTTTACTCATGAGCTGGCACCCATTTTTTTAACTTACAAAGCAGCGAATGTCCGTGACAATTTTTTTTTTTTGTTGGTCACCTCGCACGGAGATAGGCAAAACCCATGCATTTTGGAGAATTCGACTGCTAGCGGAGACTCCGAGCTCGCCAGGGGCGCTGCAATCTATTTTCGCCCGCTTTCCGCGGGAGTTGCCAGTATTGGCTTCCACGGTATTTGGTATAACCATGTGTTGTTTAGACGAGAATATCTGTTGCCACCCAAGGTTAGGCCTTGCCTCCAAAGGGAGAGAAAAAGAAGCAAGAGAAATAAAAAAGACGTATAAAAAATCAGCAGAACCCATCCTTTGGGAATGATTATCTACGTTAATGCGAATAGCATCAAACGGTGCGGAGTTATGCGCGTTCGTCAGGTGGCCGGCACACTCTAGATACGCCAGCCCACTCTTGAGGCGATTCTAAATTTGTTGACACTTTCACAGCCCTGCGCACGATCTCCGCAGCCCAGCACGTGCGTTTGTGTCACTTAGGAAGGCGAGCAAAGCACGCGCCATACGCACAAACACTCAAAATGGTACCGACCAGACTTTCTGGCGTCTCAGCTAGTCTCAACCAACGGTACTCTAAACGGTTGTTTATATCTTTACCATAAGACGCGCTTTACAGCGCTGTCACAGCTGCTGAGCGCGCGCGTTCCATGCACGAGGGCTCATTCCGCTTCGTGAGGCTGAGCACGGCCGCTACATCACCCTCTCCCGAGCGCGGGAGAGGGTGAGCTAGCGGCCGTGCTCAGCCTCACGAGAGCGGAATGAGCCCTCGTGCATGGAACGCGCGCGCACCGGTAGCTGTGACAGCGCTGTAAAGCGCGTCCTATGGTAAAGATATAAACAAGTGTTTAGAGTGCGTTGAATGACTGCCTTCATAGTTCTGTGGTTAGCGCGTCTGCCTGCTGATCAAAGGGTCAACGGTTCGAATCCCAGCCGGCGCCGGTCTTTTTATTTGTTTATCGACCCGCGGCGTAAGAGGTTAGATAGCCAGATAGATAGATACATAGACGAAAAGTGCGTGAAGTAGCCAAAGAATGCTATTCGCATTAAAACATCAAAGGTAAAAGTGAAAGATCGAGGGGACAGTAGAAGAAACGTCGACTAGACTGAATCATCCTGGCCCGGCCTTGCCAGGACTCTCCGGGGGCCCCGGAGGGTTCAAAACTACCCCGAGTACGGCTCAATCACCAGGATGCCCTTTTCCCCAGACACGGAAAAGCCACGCGCAGCCAGACGTGGGCGGGCGAACCCGTATGGCTCGGGGTCCGGGGTGACGCAACTCACCAAACACCTGCTTTCACACGTGCTCCCTGCGGATGCCTCTAATATGAATCGCCGTTAATACTGCAATTGTAACACGCCCAATAACACCCGCAACAAACATTTTAATTAGCAAATGTTAGTTAAATAGCTTATTAATTATGATGGTTACCTTCCCAGTCTAAATCCCACTTTTTATTTTAATCTGTACGAACTAAAATCATACAGCCTATATACGTGCCAGGTCAGTGATTAGTTTGTATGAGGTAGGGTGTTGGAATGTCGGTGTTGTGCATGCGTTGTGCTTAAGGACGTTTCAACCGCATGGGACTTTTTTTCGCGCGGTTCGCCCGCGTCGGCGTCCCGTGGCGTCGGCGCACCTAGCGCAGTGCCGATATCCACCCCGGCCAGATTTCAGTGTCGTGCCGTGAGTCGCATTGCTCTGGGCAGAGTGTCGTACCTAAATTTTTAATGGTTCGGTTCGGATTCACGGCTTTCGTTTCAGATCTGGGGATTAGAAATAACAATTTAAACCTTTTCGAACTGGTTCGAACCGGTTTGGACCTGTTTGAACCGCCAAATCGATAATATATTTTCCGCGTTTTTCTTCTTTTGGCAATAGGCGCTATTTCCGCCGTAAAACGAGAAACTGTACATATATTTTTTTTCGTACAGTACAACTTCATTATAGGGTACCGACAATAATTGCGTAATTTAATTTCGACGAACCAGCAAAAAAATTTTTGATTAACATAAAAAACGTCGTGTTTATACGACTCGACATCCATTTGTTTACATCGGTGACACCACCCGTATAGGTGGTGAAACGTCTGTGTTGTTATATTTTTTTTGTTGTTGAATTAAGCCAGAGTAAACTTTTTTCATTATGACCACCCCTGGTATTTAGAACATATTTGCGTTCGCGCTTTGAGAAGGACTGCACAAAGTTGAGAGGCACAAATTAGTCTTGCTTGGTACAGCGTCGTGAGGAACGTCGCGAGTGTCTGACACCGAGAAAACGCAATTTCTGGCAAGAGTGTTTTTTTCAAGCAAAGTAGTTTCGGGGGTTAAGCTTTGCAGTCTGTACCGAAGATGCGGGTCAGAGGAACCTCTACAGCGCAGTATGTATTTAACACCCCCCCCCCTTGTCCCCCACACTTTTCCTTTTTCATTGCCCCTCTCGAAAATACTATTCATTCGTGAGGGCTTCTCTCCTTCGTTTGGGGTGTTGATTCGACGATTATATTTGCTGCGTCACATCGTGTTTACAGTAACCTTCAATTGCTTTTATTATGCTCCCATAAACTGTGAAATTTAAACAAAATACGGAGGTGGTTGAAGCTTGTGAGGCTAAAGGCCCGTTCACACTTTTGCAACCGAGTACGACCGAGAGAGACGAGAGCCGATGAAACCTCTTAAAATTTCTTAGGACGACAGAACAGTTTGGCACTCTGGCGCCATCTATCCGGTGACCCTGGAACTGCATTTCAGAAGAACAAAGGTTTTCCGGTATTTCCGAGGTCAAATGTGTGTAATACCTATGAGAAAGGCTCGTTTATAACGTTGACAGATGTTTTTCGAGCCAAGAAAGAAAGTATAATGCGCTAGAGAAATAGAAAATATTCCGGACCGCCAAGTTTACACTGCTACCCAATAGATGGCGCCAGTGTGTCATCTCGTTGTAAAAGACTTTAAGAGGTTCCCAGACACCGTTTTCAAGAGGTCGTAAGTGTGAACGGGCCTTTACAGCGGCTGCCAAAGTGCCGCTGTCCTTTGAGGCCTCTAGGATTTTTGTTTTCATGTGTCCCTCCTGTAAAGACTGGTAGTTCTACGTAACGTCGGAATGATAAGTCACGTTTAGTCCTTTCAATGCTTTTCTTTTCGGGGACAACTTTCTGAGGCAGTTCAGCAACAACGAAAATATATTTGGGTGCCTCAATGATGTGTGCATGTAAAATGGGCCGTGCAAGATTTTTTGTTAACTTTACTAATTACCGTTAAGAACTGGTCCCTGACGTTTATAACTTACAAAAAGCACCCCTTACTTTTCCTGTCCTAGTGATGGCAGACGCATAAAAAGTGAAGGAAAGAAACAGCTTTCCCTTTCTCACCTTACAGTTAGAACAAGCGGCCACGTGATCTGACGCTAATTATACACCGTCAATGTTTATCATGGTTATGCGCAGGGGTTAGCAAAGGATAAAGCATGGGCTGAGCTTCAGACATTGCTAGAGTTCGGATTCTCTCACCTTTGATTGAGCACGAGTCATTACTTGAATGCTTGGCGATGCTGATTGTCATAAACCCCAGCACTAGATTCGGGCTTCGATAATCGAGTACGCCACGTTGTCACGTGACTCGCGGTACGAAGTTCGTGTCATCATGTGGCATCTCGTTGTCAACAACACTAATGGAACTAGTGACGTTCTGAATGTAAATCCACTTGACGCAGTGAGTGACGTGCCCTACGTCAGTTGACATCACAAGTCCATGTGACGTGGCATTCGTTGAAAGTATGTGTTGACACTATGACGGCACGTGACCCCGTGACAGATGAATAATCATAGTGCCAATTCAAAAGCTGTACTAAAGCTAACAATTTCTCGTACAACGCAATTTTGTATATGACAATTTCTGCAAAACATAGAGATACAGCTGCCAATATTTTACTCTCAAATATTAATTTTGTTATACTAACAAAAAATGATAATACCGTGAACCGTTCTGAAGCGGTCACCGTTATATTTTTTCCGGTTCAGTTCCAAGATGGCGGCGAAGGTTTCGGTTTGGTTTAGTTCCGGTTCCGCTAAAAATAACGGTCCGGTTCCGGTTTTTGGTTACGTTCCGGTTCGACACTCTGGCTCTGGATGACCCCGTGCGACGCGGGCGGACGCTGACGTGGGCGAAGCACGTGAAAAGACGCGTCATGTAGTTGGGGGTTTACATGTGCCTGCATATTGTTGTATGTTCTGATTCGGTATGTTCGGGCTCATTCTGTGCATGCTCGTGTACAGGCCACCTTAACGCTGTACACGACCTTTGTAGATGGAAGATGAACCTCCAATTTTTTATTTTAATATTGTCACGAACGGAGGTGACACGAAGACGAGCAGTGAACTCAAAAATAACGGTTTAATAGGCGAACTTGTGCCAACCAAAATAAGTAAAGAACGAAAGAGCGTCGAGGCAGCAGAAAAGCAGGCGGCGATTCGGCGGCGAAACAGAGCGCGCGGGACTCTGACTCGACAAGGTCGCGGGTAGCTGCTTATCTACAGTGCGTCGCTATCTCGAAAGTTCGGCAAAGGAGGCTCGGGCGTCGCGCGCTCGGGGCGAGGATGAACTGGCACTTTCGAGAACAACAAAGCAAAGGGAAAGTTACAACTAGTGCGAGAATGAATGGGAATCTTCTAGAAGACCGTGACCGAGCGTTGCTTTCTCGGCTCTGCGGGCGGCATTATATTATAGCCATCCGACCATGCCTGCAATTTCGGTTTTGTCAGGGTAAATGTGACTGGGAAAAATAAAGTACGGGCAGACACAGATGCTTAAAAAAGCAAGAGACGTTAGAGCCTGCGCTGTGGGTTGACTAAGCACTGAAACGCGCCATCTCTGTCTATAGGGCTTTTGTGATAACCAAGGAACCCATTTACTTGAATCCGAGTTCTGTGTTCCAAATCCCGCTGCGTGTACGCACACGGGCTTTTGAATGAGTCAGTCACCTCGCCTAAAATAAACAAAACGAGGGGCGATCGAAAAAAATAATAAGCTGCTGTTGCGTCAGTACGGCCTTTGGTCGGTGCCAGTTGTCGACGGAAAATGCCGAGTGATTCGTGTTCGTTTACGTCGAGGAGACGTTACATTCAATAAAGTGAAAAATACCTAGCGATGTCTACCGTGTCGTATAAAATGTAGCGACGTAGGGTGGGCATATACGCCCAATTCCCTCACTCCGCCAAAAAGCCATGCAGTTTGATAGGCCTTACCGTCTTAAGTACGTAACTACTACTTACTTAACTACTATTGTAACCGAAGCCCCGGGACAAGCATTGCTTGACAGGGCCCTTTATTTGCGAGGCGCTGCACTTGCAGGTTCCATGCAAAGACTGCAATGCAATGGGGTGGTAATAAATATACAAAACCGACCGGCGCAGGCGTGGCAGTTCAGTGACGTGAGTCAAGAATGCTTCGTCGTGGTAGTCGCTCAAGATGACGGCATGTGTGATATCACTTGCGTGATACAGCATTCCCGTCATAACTATATTTTTTAACGATAATAAATCAACCGATAAGCAGGCCGCCTCTCGAAAAGGTGCGTTATTACCGGGCACCTGAATGGGGGCTGAAGCCGTCAGATCGGCACTCTGGTGAGGTACAGCTGGAGTAAAGACCAGGTGGGTGGCATAAGGCAGGCCAACTTCATGCTTGCTTTCATTTTGCTGCGAGGAATGTACACACGACCGTCGTAGATGATCAGTGTGCTCGAGCCGCACTTTGTGTACCACAACCACCGAATATGTGGACGGAGACTTCACCTGGGTTACCAGGCAACCATTTCACCACCTCACCACGCACAGAGTGCACAAGAGCACAGTCTCCCACGACGAACGACTTCGGCGTAAATGTGCGCTTATCGACACACATTTTTTTACTGTCGAGGTGTTTTCAAACATTGCATTCGTCATGTTTGGCCGTAGCAACAAGAAGTCCCATAATATTTCTTTTTACAAGTAATGAAAACCAATACAAATGACAAAGCACTTCCGCAGGAACAAAATGGCTGTCATTCAGTTCAGTCTTCTGCTGCGCGGCGCCATTCGCTTCCCGAAACCTGCACCGTCACGATGTCGGTGCTTCAAAGAATGTTCCTACTTGTAGGAAGCTCTTATCTAGGAACTTCAACAATAGGCGGGTCCGCACTTTCCGTCGCCACAATAACTAAGCGGGTGTGTTTCCCGTAAACGTGTGTGGTGTTGTTCGATTGGAAAACACAAAATTATCAATTTCGTGGTCCAGTGATGTAGTATTGCCTTTCTCTTTGTCCCCTAGCAAATGCTTGAGGTGTCGTTTGCACTGCACACTCCGACGCTCTGTTTGATTGTTGACGATAAGAAGGCGTGGCTGTGTGCTTAACACCATGTGCCTTTAGGAAGTCCTCAGACTCGGTGGCGCGAAAGTCCGGCTCATTATTAATGACTACATCCATGGGCAAGCCGTGTAATGCGAACAATAAACGCACAATTGCAATCGTCTTTGCGGCTGTTGTCGAGTGCATGATTTTGATTTACAACAACTTGGAATAGGTATCAATGCAACAAGAAATATCTTTCCTGCTGTCCCCCTCAAAATCAATGTGCCTTTTCTCCCACGGTGTTTGACACACTTCCCATGAGGACAGTAGTGCGGGCTGTACTGCGCGCGAGACGCTCTGACAAAATCTAACATTTTTGTACAGTTTGATTTAGTGTTTCGTCGATGCCAGGCTACCAAACAATTGATCGGGGAACAGCTTTCATTTTTGTTATGCCAAGATGTTGTTCTCGCAAGAAGCCCAAGACAACATCTTGTACACGCTTCGCAATGACAATCCTCCTTGTCCAGACAATAGAGCCATCTTCGTCTGAAAGTTCTGGACGGCGTATCTAAAATGGCTTCATCTCGTCCGTTACACTTTTCGGCCAGCTGTCATATCAGGGTTTGAACATGTCTTAAGCGGCCGTCGCAGGCTGCTTTACCCTCAATATATTTGGCAGTGAGCGGCAAGTCATTGATTACAGAAGTAACAAAAAAAATATTTTCCGAATGTTCTTTGGTGTCCGGAAGTGGAAGTCGGGACAACGCATTGGCGTGACCGATGGCTGTACCTTGCTTCTGCGTTACCTTGTAGCGGTAAGAGGAAGGAACACATAGGCGCCTGTCTGTGATCTCTGTTTCTTACATTTTTGTACTTGTCTCTTTGTGCGCGAGTTTTCATCATGTCAACTATCGATACACTCTTGGTGTTGCAACCTCACGTCCCTGCTTCTTTGGGTCAAACAGAATGGTAAGCGGTTAATGGTCTATCAGTAGGTGAAAGGTTAGGCCGTATTCGTGGAACTTTTATACACAAAAAGCAATGCTCACAGCCTCTTTTTTGATTTGGCCGTAGTTACGCTCAGGTGAAGACAAGGATCAAGACGCGAATGAGATGGCTTTTTCTTCTCCATCGACAATGTATGACAACACTACCAATAGCCCATATTTTGACGCGTACACGTAAGCTGTTTCATTTTGTGATATCCGCCATTTCTAGGACGCTTTTATCTGTCAGCAACTATTTGCACGTTTTGAACGCGGCATCATAATGACATGACAAGTGCCATTTTATTTCCTTGCGCATCAAGTCATGCAACTGTTCCAACACAGTAGCTACTTCAGGCAAAAAATTTGGCGTAAACGTTTATCATGCCCAAAATATTTCAGCTGGTTCATGTTAGCCGTTTTCGGTGCCTCTTATGTGGCTTTCAACGTCTTACCGTGTTTGCGCATAAGACCTTTGTCCAGTCTGTCGTAACACTGCTTTTAGCTTTCTCCTCCAGTGGCTGCGTCATCTATGCAGCAGGCGGTTTCCGAGAAACCGTGCTGGATTTGATTCATTACGGCTTGAAAGAAAGCCGGTGCACATGCTATGCCGTATGGCAAACGCTGGAACACTGTATAGTGCCCAATTATCTCTTGACAGTGAGCAGCCCATGTGCTCGCTCGTCCAGTTGGAGCCGCAAATACGCATTCGTTAGGTCAATGACCGAAGACACGGTACCGTGTTGTAAGACTGAAAAACATCCTCGGGCAGAGGCAGAGGATAAAGGTCAACTTGTATGGCAGGGTTTATGGTGACTCGATAATCCCCATAGAGTCGATTCGCCTTGCCATGTTTTTCGGCAAGATCACTAGAGAGAGAGAGAGAGAAAGAGAGAGAAAACTTTATTCTGAGAACTCAGATCCGAGTCGCGATGTTAGTCTTCAGAAGAAAAATATGAAGTACTGCAAAACCCTATAAGTTCGCGAGCCCTTAATTTTCGCGAAAATTGCGAATTAAAATTCGCGAAATTTAAAGGCACGGGAAAATCTTGGTCCTGAAGGGTTTCAATGCAGGTGTCTGGAATTCGCGAAATTCAGTGGCCGCGATTTTAAACTCCGTGTCCGATTAGCAAAAAGTAGGAACCGTGAAAATAAAGGGTTTTACAGTACTAGCTCCTAAGTCTTCCAAAGATAGTGCTGCTGGCGGGGATGCTGGAACTCGTTTCATGTACGCTGCTCGTTGGGGCAATTCGGTAGCTTTTAGATCTTTAGGGGGAGCTGCCAACTCGCCCAGGAGTTAGAGTGGAGAAATGTAGAAGATTGGATAGCTCGTGTGCACTGCCAGTAGGTGTGTTCGTTATCCAGGTCTCCACCGCAGATCTGGCAGTGCGGACTCTCTGGACGCCTGTGGATGTAGTTCGTATCAGTCACATGGTAGAGACATAGTTTGTGCCTGTTTAATCTATGTGGCTTCTCTACATAATAAGAGGAGTGACGTGCAGGGAACCGCATGTGTGCTTTGAAGAGATATTGGAGGCATTTTTGACGTTGTTTGCGGTGTAGGGCCCTTTCCTGTCTTGAATCGTGGGTTTCTGGCAACTGTTAAGGTTGTTAAGGTTTGTCCGAAGGAATATTCTAGCCGGCTAGAGCATGAGCTCGTTCCTTTCCTTCAGTGCCCTGGTGACCAGGCATCCATTTGAGCAGGACTTGGAGTCGGGGTGGGCCTTCATGTACTCTGTGAGGCTCGTGTTTTGGTGGCCGGGAATATTAGTTGTGGCGAAGTCTCGTAGGGCGCCTTGGCTATAAGTTCAAACAGTGAGGGGAGGTGGTGTGGTGCTCGTGCAGTAGGATGGCTTCCAGGACGGCTTGAATTTCCTTTGCTCTGGGTGACGGGACGTTGGCATGATGTAGTGAGTGGGTATTGGGGGGGGGGGGGGGGGTCCCACTGATGTCGTCCTAGTAAGGGCGTGTTCACATAAGGACGGTCATAGGGGTGCTATGCCTATTTTTTGTTTTCGATTAAATTTTTATATCAGATAGCAAAACATGCCCATACAACAAAATGGCCCTTACTTAAAAAAAAAAAAAACCTAATTGTTTCGTTAGGAAAATTGTATCTGAGATGAGATAGAACTACAGTTTTTCGATTTGCGTGTAGACACAACTTCGAGGGCCGAGGAATAAAAGAATAAACTTTTTCTACGACGTGAATATTTGGATGTACAAAACACGTCAATGGGTCCACTCAAAGCAGTTGGATTTAGTGTATTTGGTATTAAGTTTCAAATTAAATAAAATGACTAACTTGGCGTCTTGAGGATTTTTAACAGATCTTAGAAACATAATCGATTTTTAACACATCTTAGAATTACGTTTTTAGGCTGAAAGGCTTTGTACATGGTATTTCATGCTTCGATCATTTCTAACAAGAAAGTGAGCGCTCAACTATTGCAGGTGTTTTTTGCATTGCGGCCAGAATTTTCGGAATAGAAAAAGAAGTAAAAATTGTGCAATTTTGTTTCGGAAATAAAAAAACGATCTTCTATTTTCTCCGAATTTCCATCGATGAGCCCTTCAATACAGGTAACTCAAAATCCGCAAAAATACTTCGGATTATACTGCTTTAAATTAAAAAATAAACGTTTTGCAAGGCCTATGTAGCAATAAAATGGCGAAGTGAGCTAGGTGGTAAACGTTTAACTGAGAAAGCGCCTCAACAATACGTGGACACGAAAAAAAAGGGACAAAACCAAGCCTGTGTTTTAGTAAATTACCGTTGGAGGCTTCCGTCTCATCGACTAGTGGCACTCGAACACCGCATCCACAGTGGCCATTGCATGGTAGCATTATTTCCCAGACACCATAAAGCATAATACATAAAAAAATTAAAAAAAGTTCTGAGCTTTTTTTTTGTTTGTGATGTGGCTTATATTGCCTATGACAACTGAACTTGGGGCACGTACGGCCTTTAAGGTGTGATTATTACGCAATTAAATGCAAAGGTGCAAGTGAGTTGGACAAGAATGACGAAAATAACCCCTGGAGAAGGGGAACAAGAGGGACAAAGGACGAACACAAATCTCCAAACACAGCCAGGTGACTGGTGCGCGACAACGCGGGCGCACAGGTTCGGCCTGCACGAGAGTACCTCATTCAAAGTGCCGCTTATATACGTGAAGTGTACCGTGCACTGTCTCATCCACCGGACTGCACATTAATTTTGGAAAGGTTGGTCTGTCTAGAAAGATTTTAATGTAGCCGCGAAGTCCGATTACGGGTCAGCGCGCTTTTAACATTTGTCATTGTGTGTTTGTGCCTTTGTGCTTTTAGTTGTTCTTGTCAAAACAGGCAATAAAAAAAAAAGGTGACTGGTGCGCGACCGAAAACATCTGCCTGGTCCGGGTATCGAACGAAGCCTCCACTGGGAATGGAGAGGTACCGGGTTCGATACCCGGACCAGGCGGATTTTTTCGGTCGCACACCGGTCATTTGGTGTTTGTAACGCCACTGATCATCGGGTAAAGTTTGCACCGCAGGCTCCAAAGATGTGCTCCTCGGAGGAGGCGTACCTCCTTCCTGAATTATCTGATAATTGCCCGGAAATGTTATTTGTCTCGTAGTGATCGCATGTTTGCGTACCAATATCTAAAAGTTCGCAGACAATCGCTCAAGGTTTCAACTTTGAGAGTTTTTATAAGATATAAGTAATATAATGAACAGTATTATTTAAGACAACTAAGCTGTACCCAGACGATGTTGCTCAAAGCTCAAGTAACATTAGCACGGCATTGCATTAGGTCCAATGGCTAGAAACATCCACTGTAACAAATTAGCTTACCCTTCTATGACGGAATCATTCTTTTTGGCTGGTGGCGTCGGCTGGTGTGAGCGGGAGGATTTCCGGACGGCGGGAAACAAAAGGCCCCTGAAGTGAAGAGCCAGGAAGCACAAAACCACAGCGAGTAGCCCAATCGCCAGAACCCCGGTTCGACCACACGCGAGCCTCATGATGATTTCTTTCTGATGTCTCCAGCTGCAGTTTTCTGCGCTTTCACAAGACCGTAAATGCACCCATTGCCCTTCATGTGTCTTCCCTTCGACTCCTCCCTTTTAATATAACAATTGCTGCCTGCGGAGTCAAAGCCCCTCCCAAAGCACATGTAACGCTGTTATTCTGAACTTTGATTTCCGGACAATGATTCGACTTGTGTAAGCTCGCATAAGAGCCAGCAGATGCATTTATAGTGTTGCACATGAAGCGTACCGATCCGAAAATCGGAACCGAACCGTTATTTTTACCCAAACCGGAACCGAACCAAACTGAAATCCTCGCCGCATTCTTAAAACTGAAGCGGAACTGAACCGGAAAAAGGTTTTAATCGCAACCTCCGCGCGAGTTCCACAACTGAGGTAATCTACTAACGTTGGTACCAACCTACTTGATTGTCATGCTCCCGAGCACTCAATTCGCGCTCTCATGAAAAAAAAAACACAAAAAACCTTGCAAATAATTGAGTCATAGATCGTGTTCAATCAGAGATGAGAAGACCCGAACTCTAACAATGTCCTGAGCTCTCCTTGGCTCAGTCTGTGCACTGTGCTTTGCCATTCCCAGCCTGTGCTTATAATGGACATTAGGGAGTTTCGGAATAGGTGTGACTAACGTTATGGCGCCACTAAGCCATGCAGGGACACGAGCATAGCGATAGTAACGCTGCCAGCGTATAAATAGGGTATAATATGAAAAAAGTAATATATTTGTGCTAACGAACGCTGTGTGTTCCTTCCGTCAGAAATGGTAGGTAGGGTAAAGTCGAACCTACCCATTTATAAATAAAATTATTAAATGTTAGAATGCTGGAATCCAATGCCAAATCATTGCGATCTTGGATTTCGATTATTTCGTAAAACATTGCTTCATTCATTCAAGTACCGTTCATTCATATGCATATTTTCGATTATTTCCTCTTTGGAGACCACGTATGACGATGAAAAGTGCCCGTGAAATATTCAAAACATGACTCTTGATTTCCGCAGATGATGATTATACCGTGTCTTTAAAGCTCCTAAACAAAAATAATACATGTGCACTTGACGACAAAGACAGTGAGAGTATTTCTGGAGCACAACGAGCACCTTCAATTCACTCTAAAAAAAGCCCGTGCATCTATTTTCCTGCACAGCACTCGGAGAGCCAATCACCGCAACTTACGGAGGCAGCTCAGCGAATGACGATGCCGAAACAAATGTCTATACCAAAAAACGCAGTTTGAGTTGTGACATTAGGCAATGCAAAACGTCGTGCTTGCACTGCGTAATGCCACAACCCACACTGCGTTTTTTGGTCTAAACATATGTTTCGGCATCGTCATTCGCTGAGCTGCCTCCGTAAGTTGCGGTGATTGGCTCTCCGAGTGTTGTGTAAGAAAGTAGACGGACGGGCTTATTTTAGAGTGAACGTGCCGCCAAGCGTCATACAGCGTCCCAGGCGGCGGCGTGTGCTTCCAAAACACCTCTAATTGGATACATTTCATTTCTTGTGCATTAATAAGACAGAAAACACCAGAAAGTCAAGGTGGAGTTGTGTGCGGGATTCCATTTTCTAAGGCCCACGCGAGCCAACGTGGCATAATGAGTTCCCGTGGAGCGGTTTCAGCGGCCCTCGCCGGCCGCGGTAACACGGCTGAAGATAACACCCAGGACTACAACGTCATCCTGCCTCCTTTGCCAACGGGGTCAGTGGTACTAAACACCGTTTTTCTTCAAGCGGACGTGAAGGGGCGGCCGTACCGTGTCGCAGACATTCGCGACGCGTTGATTCGTCTAGGTTTGCTTCCCAAGGTCTCCGCCCTCGGGGCTTACCAAATGAATCACGCGTGGGCAGTGACGTTCAGAAATGACGAAGGCAAAAAAAGAAACTGCTGGCCACGTTTGAGCTGACGGACAAGGGCCGCCGATGCATCGTTGTCGACCCCAGCCACCAGGACGTTCGCGTCGAGCTTTATTGGCTGTTCTTTAACGTCTCCGACGGTGATGTGAAAGAGGCCCTGACACCGTACGGCAAGGTCACCGAAGTGGCCAGAGAGAAGTGCCGTGTCGACGGCTGCCAGACCGTCGGAACCATGACGCGCACGGCGCTACATCGGCTCAAGGCGGGCGTCACCTGCGACGACATCCCGCTCCAGTTGCGGGTGGGTGGAGAGCTAGGCCTCGTCGCCGTGCCTGGAAGAACTCCGGATTTTCTCCGGTGCCAGCAGACGGGACTCATTCGCAAGGAGTGTCGTGTCCTACGCTGCCACGTCTGCCGTCGTTTCGGCCACGAAAGCGCTCACTGCGTCTGAATGTACGCGGCGGCGGCTGCTGCGCCTGTGGGGGGCCTGGAGAAAATATTTTTAATGGTTGCGTCTCACAAGCTGTTAGAACTTCCGGGGTTGCTGTTTTGTTTTTCCGCCGGGTCTGTAGGCGTCGTTGAGACAGCCATGGTTTCGTGTGCATCTGGCCGTTTTGTATTCTGCGTTTTTGCTTTTTTCAGGTATAGACTGGTGCGTTATATGTGATTATTTCGCAACCAGCGAGCGTGAACGTAGAAAAACCTTTTGAGAGGCTGAATGAGTTCCTTAAAGGTGAAAGAGTCGTTATTTTTCTTGGAGATTTTAATTGCGTCTGCGCACCGGAGGATCGCGCTAATGAAACCCGGGTTCGCGACTCAAGTGATCTTTCTTTGAATAAGATTGTCACTAAAAAAGCGATAGAGGACGTGGCAAACGCCACCGCCTTATAAAGCAGTGTTCATTTCAGACACTTTCAGGGCCTTAGCCATGCTCGACTTGTCAGGGCCTACGTTTCACTTAGTCCTGTCCCGCTGTGCGACAATTACTTCTTTAACCTGTTTTTTTTAGCGATCATGCATTAGTTATGTTCACCCTCGACAAAGAATTTAAAAAGTCAATTAAGATGGCAATGGTTGTTTTGAAAAATGAACAGTAGCCTCATAAAGGATGAAGTTTTTTTTAAATCTTAAAGGGATACTACAACGAACTTTCGGTGCTTATTTTATGGTCTATATGTGTTCAAAGGAGCATTATCACATTGAACACACCAATATATTGTTAAAAATGTCGCGAAAAGGAATTTTAAAACGAATTAAACGATTAGCAAAGAGCACCTGGTGGATGTCGCTAACGCCTCGTTTGTAATGCCCGTCTAGGAACCTTGACAGCTAGTGACGGTGAGTGTCTCGCCTCCGGTCACGACGAGAGAAGAGGGGAAGGAGGAACTCCCGTTTTCCCGAGAATTCCTTTTGTGTGTCCCAGAAGTAGCTGTTGCCCCCCTACAAGACTATAGAAGATTAACCCGTCACTCAAAATTCGTACAAAAGCAGCCGCTTCGGTGGCTGGAACGACTAGGCTATCCTCTCGACGTCTGCCTCGCGGTAGCTTTGCTCGTCCCGAGACGACCTACGTCACGATTGCGTCGGATGCCACGTGCTCTAAGCTGGGCCTTCTCCGAGCGCTTGATAGAGTGGGCCGTTTATAACAAAAAATACAGCCACCAGGCTCAAAATACAAACTAGCGGCTGTCATTTACGGATATTGTGGATCACATTCAACCTATTTTTGAACACGACGGATATATTTCAAATTTCGTTGAAGTATCCCTTTAAGTATATGATTTTATTAGCAGAGTAGACTACAATATGGGGTGCTAGGTGGGAACTTTTCGAAGATGAAATAAAAATAACGCACTTGAAAGGAGCAGCACCCGCTAGCTATCAGAAACAGAAGAAAGAAAAGAGCTACGCCGTGAATTGAATTTGTTTTTAATCGAAGAAAACAAGAAACCGGGTGAGTGTGTACAAGAGATAAGAGATATCAAGAACCAACTTGAAGTAATCGACTGTGAAAGATATAGAGGGGCTATTGTGCGTGCGCGGTACCAGAGGCTATGGACGAGCGAAAGACCTTCGAAGGGAGCGTTGAGAGACGAGAAAAGCTATGCACGGCGAAACGAGATATAATAAATACGCTACGGAAATACGATAACTCGCGATAAGAAAACGATTGAGCGAGCGTTTGTTGAATAATATAACGATTTGATGGGTCACAGCGTACCAAAAGATGACGGTTGTGACGCCATGTTTTTATCGCTTATGCCCACGCTTGAAGAGGATGTTAGAAAAAGTTTAGAATCGCCGATCAGTGTCCGCAAGCTTGAAGATGCCATAGACGAATTAACTGCGGGCAAAACGCCCGGGCGGGATGATCTCAGTGCCGAATTTTATTTATTTATTTATTTGTTACCTACATTTTGCCCAGGGGGCATTATTGTAAGGGGTAACTTACATATAAATACAACAAATACACAAATGGAAATGCAAAAAAATATCAATACATGCTGACATTGGCAACAAGTGATACAACGCGCAATCACAAAAAAAACCTGAACACAACATACACGTATATACTATAACCTGTTAACATCAGCACAATGAAAACAATACATTAGTCATTGTTCATTCTCGTGTAAGTAACGAATCAGAAGACAATCGAATGCTTCATCCGAAGCCGATACCAGAGCAGCGGGGAGTTTATTCCACTGATCGCGGGAAAAATGACGATTCAAAAACAGAGGTGCGGCATGCTATTTCTCGTACTTTTTTGTGTGGTCTAATCTCTGGGAAGTAAAAGTATGGGATTTTCTGTAGATGTTCCTATCAATGCCGGTACGTTCACAAACCACTTTATTAAAAAAAAAAAAAAAGGACCTTGATAACCTCTGGCGAGGCGAGGGAAGCACAGGGAACAGTCTCCCTGTGGTTCCTCTCAGAGGAAGCACAGGGAGCAGTCAGTGGCTTGCGATCTTGGAGTTGTGTACGAAGTGCCTGTGAGTTGCGGTGCTAGTTATGTGCATCAGACTGTGAGGTGTATTAGTGATCGGCTATGTGAGCATAAGAGAGCGGTTAAAAACAAGAGTGAGTTTTCAGAGTTAGCTAAGCATGTTTCCCGGTGTAATGATTGAAGCATTCACTCGGAGGGGACAAAAGTCCTGGGTAGGGAGCAAGACTGTTATAAACTTCAGGTAAAAGAGTCCTTGAGAAGAATTAGTAAGAATGGTTGCTTTAGCAATGTGTCGGTTGCTTTGGGTGATCCACTTCGAACGTTTCTAAATTCTTAATTTTCTTTTAACTTGTTTAGGTGTGTTATGAACTTCTTGGTTCGTTTTTTGGTCCTTGTCTGGTTCTGGAAGCGTATCTGGTTATCGCTTGCACCCTTCTTCCAATGATTCTTTGGTAGAAGTATGCCCATTGATATCATGTGTTCTCGTTCCGAGGTCAAACCTTTTGTGTCTGCGTCGCATGCTCTTTCTAGAAGCGTACCTGGTTATCTCTTGCACCCTCCTTCCGATGGCTCTTTGTTAGAAGTATTCCGGCTAAAATAGTGTCTCCTCGTCCCCGGGTTCTTTCTTGTCAAAACTTTTGAATCTGCTTCGCTTGGCCGTACGTAGGTTCTTTGTTGTCAAACATTTCTTGTCTGTGTTGCTTGGTCGTAGGTTTATTTAGAGACGTGACGCTGAAATGAAATTTTAGCTCTGTTTGGAGTTTTCTGCCTGTACTACGTCCCTTCTTTTCTCCGGTTCCTGGGTTACCATGTCAGGAGTTAGTGTCGGAATCCCATAGTACAGCCGCATATTTACGTTTAAGTGATGAAACAGGGAATGAACCAAACAAATTGATCCCTACTCATTCGAAAGGCGTGCTAGGAGAAATTGAGGGTTGGAGCAGAGTCCGGCCGGTGGATTTGTGGGGCGCTTCCGACGCTCGCAGTTTAAACACTACTGGACATATTTGAAAACGGATGTCTGTAGTTTTGGGTCAGAAGAAGCGTCATCTAATGCGAGCGTATGTTTTCTGAAATCCCATGTCCCCTGAGATGGGCTCATGATGAAACGACTGAAGAATGTCCATACGCATTTATCAAGGAATGACAATAATCCAGTGATTTCCGTCTGGTGACAGTTGCGGCTGTAATGTAGGCCGTCTTGTAGTGAGAATTGCTGTAAATGTTTTCTTATTTTCTTATTGAAAACATTAGTTGGCTTATAATTTTGCCCGACTATTCCTTTTATTCATGGATCCTTGGACTAGTAATACAGTCCAAATTAACTGCTATAATATTAAAAACATCATCCGGTTCATCAAAGCGATCATCAGGTTTGTCTACGGGGTGTGGGAATAGACCATTGGCGTCTGTATCTTCTCGACTTGATTTGTATACTACGGTATAGTCATACTCCTCCACTGCAAACGTCCATCGGACAAGTCTGCCAGCGAGGTCCTCTAGGGAAGAAACTCAGCACAGGGTGTGGTGGTCAGTAAAAACAGTTAAATGTATTGCGTAAAAGCATGGCCTAAATTTTTTAATGGCCCAAACGACAGCAAGACATTTTTTTCGGTAATCGGGTGGTTTTGTACGGCGGCAGACAGCATTCGACTTGCATAAGCTATAACATATTGTAGCATAGTGTTAGGATCACGCTGCAGTAGAACAACCCCAAGACCATACCCACTAGTATCATTATGCAACTTTGTGAGAGCATAGTTGAAGTGTCCAAGCATGGGGTCGGACTGAAGAGTGATTTTTAAAAACCCGAATGCGTCACAGCATTCGGGATACCAAATTAACGGTGTGTTAGCGAGTAACAAACGTGTAACTGGAGCAGCGAGCTGGGCAAAATGGGGAACAAAACGACGGACATAAATACAAAGTCCTAGAAAACTGCGGAGATGCTTGATGTTAATGGGGACAGGAAATTCGTTTGCCGCCTTTATTTTGTCTGCGTTCGGACGAACACCATCCTTGTCTATGATATGGTCGAGAATTATAATTTGTCGATCACCGAAGTAGAATTTTTAGTTGAGTTCGAGACCAGCATTTTGAAGGCAAAGCAACGCTTTAGACATGCAAAGGAGATGGTCGTTAAATGTGAGGTATAAATGTCAGAACATAAACATGAACACAATGAATACGAAAAGACAAACACACCGCTGACTAACAACTAGGTTATAATTGCTCCTCTTCGTGCTACACCCGAAGCACTTCCTCTTAGTCGTCTTTAACCTCAAGTAATTCGTCCTGCAAGAGCTTTCACGCACACCACATGGTTGTAAATAAGTTAAAAGTCAAAAGTAATCTACCCGCACCTTTATCACAGTTCCTGAAAGTTTGCAGAACCGCAGTTTTTTTTTTTATCTCTTGGAGTGCAATCGAAGTGTTTCTAACACATTATTCTGCTTTTTGTTCTATCGCTAACACCTCTAGCATCTCGCGTGCACGCGGATTTTGTGTTTTGTGCAAGCATTGATAGGTTTTGAACTCTAGGCTGCATTTACACCCACGGCAATGAGCTGGTAAATGCCCTGCGGCTATGGTCTTCAAAGGTGCCTAATTCTGGGACCTATGGAGAAAAAGCGCCTGCTGCCATAGCGAAAAACTTTACTCGCGTGAATGATAAACAACACAATGCAGGAAAAGGAACCGTTTTGAGGGTACTCGAAGAAAGTGACCTGAACAACCTTTGTGCAAAATTTAGAAAAATAAAGGAGTTAGAGCCGGAGGTTTCCTTCTCAGCGAAGACGCATAAGGAAGGCGTACCTTTTCGGGCCATTGCATCATATACTGCCTCGATGCTTCACGAACTGCATACTCCTGAGCATGAATAGGCTAGACGGTTCTCCAACCTTCTCGAATTTCGTACCTTCGCAAAGGAAGATAAAACGGTAGGCAGTGCCGTTAATCGAACCCGATCCATCTGTGTGTGAGCCAAGCGCGCTGTCGACATGGCTACGTAAACGCGCGGCATTACTCCCCCTCCCCCCTTTAAAAAGCGCATCGCCCTGACGCAGAAAGACACAAAACAAAACAAATAAAAAGAACGGTAAACAGAACAAAACAGTTTCGGTCAACTGGGACACAAAAAAATTAAGGACGTTTACAATCCCCTGTAACGCCGAATCAGAGCGCAGCTCTTGAGGAGGAGGAGGGAAGTGTACTGAGGCGAGAAGGTGGAAAGCCCACCACTACTAAAATTGGTGTGGATCGACGTGTGCTCACCACAAGTCGCACAAAATGCACATCTTTGGTGAGAGCATCGCGTGTAAATTTGGTGGAAATTTAGCGGGGCCATTTTTCCCTAACTTTAGCGCGGAATTTTTTCCACTAGATTCAGCGGGAAATTTTTTTGCGAAATTAAGCGGGAAATATTTTCCCCTCAATTTAGCGGCGAAAGTTTTCCCGCTAGACTTAGCGGGAAATTTTTTCCGCTTAATTTAGCGGGGAAAGTTTTTCCGCTAAATTTAGCGGGGAATGTTTTCCGCGAGTTTTAGCGGAGATATTTTTTCCACTCGATTTAGCGGGGAAGTTTTTCCGCTAGTGACGTCACACGTGACATTACTGGTGACGTCATTGATGACGTCATCGGTGACGATGATGATGACCGTCATTGTCATCATCGGTAATGTCATCAGTGACGTCATAGATGACGTCATCAGTCCGTCACCAGTGACGTCACGCGTCCCATAATGCACCGCGGGGTTACGTCGACGGCGACGGTGACGGCGACGCCGCTCTAGCCGGAAACGGGCGCCTAAGAGCTGCGCTCTAAAAGTCCACAGTTCCATTGAGTGTAGAATGGCTTGAGTCGAACGACGTGAGCCACCTTGGGTAGCGGTCGGCTTCGTGATGATTCTTGCGTTCCGTCGGGCACCACTTCGTAATTGAGCTCCCCGAGGCCACGAAGTACCTTGTCTAAACCGCAGTACCGTTTCAGCAGTTTCACGCTGAGGCCGCTGCTAGGGATGGACGTCCACACCCACACCCTGTCTCCGGGCTGGAAGTGGACGTCCCTGCGACGAAGGTTGTAGTGGCCAGTGTCGACACGTTGCTGATCTTGAAACCGGAGTCGGGCGAGTTGGTAGACTTCTTTGTCGCCTTTAGCAACCACCTGGGCGTCGTCTCACCCATTGCCAGCTGGCTCGTGGGGCAGCATGGTCGTTTTCTTCCGACAATGTACCGGCTGGAAAGGTGTAACTCCAGTGGTCTCTTGAACCACCATGTTGTAGGTGAACGTGACGTGGGGCAACAACTCGTCCCATGTGTTGTGCACTACGTCGACGTACATGGAGATTAATGTCGGCGATTGTCCTGTTGAGTCGCTCCGACAGCACGTTGGTCTGCTTGTGGTATGCAGTAATACGACGGTGACTGGAGAGACTGAGTCGAAGAATTTATTTGGTCAGCTGTGACATTACCGATGATCTCCGGTCAATGGTCAGTACCGCGGGTGCACCGCGCCGAAGGACGATGCATTCGACAAAGAATTTGGAGATTTCCACAGCAGTTCCCGCCGGAAGGGCTTTTGTCTCGTCGTATCGGGTAAGGTTATCGGTTGCTGCGAGTATCCACCGGTTATCTTGCGTCGACGGAGTGAATGATCTAAGCAAATCCATTCAGAAATGATGGAACAGTGTGGTCGGAGGTGCAATTGGCTGCTGAAGTCCCGTCGGCTTGGTCGGCGGTTTCTTGCGCCGTTGACAGTCATGGCACGATCGGACGTAGAAGTGCACAGCCTTCGGCAGCTTGGTCAGTTGTACTCCTCGCGAATTCTGGCAAGTGTCCTGAGGTACCTGAGGTACCCCGCCGTCGGGTTATCATGATATCCTTGGAAGATTTCTTCTCGAAGGCTGGAAGGGATAACCAACAGCCGCACTGTGTTGTTGTCGCCGAAGTTCTCCTTGTAGAGCACCCCTTGTCGAGTGGCGAAGGTACGCAGGATTTGTAAGAAAGTACAGGGAACTGTACTCGCTTGTCCCTCAAGGTGCTCAATGAATGTTCGCAGTTCAAGGTGGTCTCGTTGAAGTGCTACCATGTCGCTGAAATCGACAGCGCCTAGGACACACCTATCGTCGTCGTCCTCGGTGCCGGCTGGACCGGCGTCGGCGGGAGCCCTAAACAGGCAATCGGCGTCATTGTGCTTCCGGCCGGACTTGTACACAGCGGTAATGTTGAACTCCAGCAGTTGTAGGCTCCAGCGGGCGAGGCGCCCGAGCGGGTCCTTCAGATTAGCGAGCCAGCAGAGCGAGTGATGGTCTGGGACCACGCAGAAGGGACGTCCATACAAATACGGGCGAAACTTCGTTATTGCCCAGCCGACAGCAAGGCAGTTTTCTTCAGTCGTTTAGTAGTTCCTCTCCACGTTAGGCTGCGTCCGAATTGCGTAGGCGATGACTTGCTCTGCGCCCTCTGCCTTTGGACCAGTACCGCGTCAAGTTCGTTGTTCCTGCTGTCCGTGTGGATTTCTGTTTTAACTAAAGCGCGGTTCAAACAGGCCCGGACTACGGAACCCGGGCCAGCCCGGATGCCGGAATCCGTAGTGACGTAATCACGTCCGGCGTCCGTTTACGGGTGCCGACGTCACGGTTTGGTTTGAGCGGCGCGCGGACGGGCCCCGGCATACGGGAGCTGACGTCACGGCGGCTCCCCAGGCAACCAATCAACGGCTGTCGTCAAGCGGAGTCGTCGCCGTCGCGGGCCGAGGCAGGCGATGCCGGGCACGCCGGGCGCCGGGCACGCTTCGCGCTCCGTCTAGAGCGGCACTGGTGCCTCGTTTTCGTCGCTTTTTTTCGCGATGGCGTCGTCTCGGCAGGATCCCGACTACGAAGCTTGATTTGCCTCACTTATGAACCTTTGTGTAATGAGGTACGTCACATATGCAAGAACTATCGACTGGCGTCGGCTGACTACTTTCGCGGCTGCGTGTGAGCAGTACCTGCGGAGCGTGAAGAAAAAGAAGCGAAAGGCCGTCCGCGAGCTCCTGAAGTCTCGGAAAACGCTCTGCGAGTATGCCACCATCGTGAGACTGATGTACGAAGACCCCGACGGCCGGGACTTCTTCGAGTGCTTCCGAATGTCACGAGCCAGGTAGGGTGTGCTGCTTTTTATTTTGGATTATTTTCATGTTATATATCAAGTGGCGTTCCACGTGGGCCCGCGCGTCGCTCGCAGGAATACTCACGTGGAGCGTGCGCTCCCGCAGTGGAACCACGTTTATATCATTTTTAACGCGGCAGGATCACGAGAGAAGCTTTCGTAACATTCACCCGCTTGTCAGATTTTACTGCGTCTGTGCTATAAAAAAAATAGCAATGGCATGCAGATGTGCAGCTGATACGACACACTCTTTCTGTTTACTATGTTGTGCTCCCTTGAGTGCATGTATGACGGAAGCCCGTCGTGCTTCCTTGTCCTTTGTGCTAGCTAGGATGTGTGCTTACAAGCTGCTTGTGAGTGAATTCTGCACGAAAGCTCGCGCTGCAGAACCCAGGGATCTTGGGTTCAATCCCCACCCCGGCCCGTTTCGATCTGGATGAGCATCGTAACAGCAGACGTTCGTGTTTCACTACTGCGTGACGGGTGTTAAAGATTCTAGGCTAGTGGTCGTACAGTACTGCCTAAAAACTCATCTACAGCGCGTACCGGTGTCGTTCACCATTTTAACCTTTTAAGTGCATCCCACTGCCTTTCCGGTCTCTTTGCAGCCAGCAAGCCAACCACTGCCTGCCTCTACAAACGGCCTTTCTGAAGGCCACTCATATTTGCATTGAAGATGCCGTTTCATCGGGTTGCATCCACCTCCCGTGTCTTCGAAACCATGTGAATAAAGTATTAAAAGCAGTATCGAGGTCTTTCGCTTGTCCTGGTGCTTGTGGTCGCTACGATACCTGTCGTAGATCCAGGGGTACCGCTGAACTAGCTGAATTAATTTATAGGTTTTCTCGGGTACGTCAAACGCAGCGGCAACTTCAGCCCTCTTCGCGGCAGCGGCACTCTGCAGCCTTCCTCGCGTCGGAGACGGGCAAGAAGTTCACCGTCGCAGCCATCCTCGCAAGCAAGCACGGAGCATCTGAGGCATTCGCACCTTCGCACGCGGAACCGCGTGAACGTCGGTGGCAAGGAGGGCGGAGGAGGGAAGCGCGCCGCGCTGATTGGCCGCGGAGAAAATACGGAAACCTACGTCACAACCCGGGAAGGAAAAAGTTGAAAATTTTTCAACTCCTGACCCGGGTGGCGGAAGCCGTAATTACGTCACCGCCCGTACGGAGGGAGCGCTGACGTCACTACGGGTTCCGGCGCACGGGCTGGCCCGGGTTCCGTATTCCGGGCCTGTTTGAACCGCGCTTAACTGGTCGAAACGACCAATAGTTGGGGGCGTCTGGAGTCCTTGTTTGAGCACATCGAATGCCCACTGGTGTTCTTCCGTCCGCTCAAAATTTACGGCGTCCTTCGGGAGGTGCGTCAGCGGTGTGGACAGCTTGGCCAGGTCCCGAACAAACCGCCTGTTGTAAGCACAGAGCACGAGAAATCTTCTCACGGCCTTTTCTCCGATGGCGGCGTAAATGCGGCTGCGGCGCACGTCTTCTTGGGATCAGGGCAGTCTTGTACACACGTTACTAAAATAAGTAATCGATTACAATTACTATTACTCTTGGCTAAAAAGTATTTGATTAGATTACTTGATTACTCGACGGTAAAAGTAATTGGACATTACTTAAAGAAGTTAGCGTTACTTTCTCCGATTACTTTATTGTGTGAAGACTTTCTTCTTTAGCGCTCATAACAATGAACTACTTCCAACTATATTTCACGTTTGCACAAGTATTGAAGAAGAAAAACTGGCTTTCTCTTCGTGGTCGTTGCACCTTCACAATGCGGACACAAGCATAGAATTCGTTTGAAGACGTTTAATGATTCGGGCGTTCGCCACTGTGTGTGTGTGTGTGTGTGTGGGGGGGGGGGGGCGGGGAGCGGAGGGGGGGCTCTAGATCTTGTTAAGCTTGAGCAAGGGTTGTCGCTCAAAGTTTACGTCGCTCATTTTATTATTCACATGTGGATGAGCTCGCATGTTATACAAAAGAGCAGCAGCTCCAGGATTTGAAACGGATCATGTGTAGTATCCATTAGCGGAAGAGATCGCCCCGACCACTTCTCAACTCGAAACATTGCTCGTCACAAAGACCACGTAGGGGAAATAGGGATATATTTGAACTGGCTTTGTTATATTTTGCATCCGCTTTAGGCATTCTTCGGTTCTTGGTTATCCTACGGGCTGCGAGTAGGTACCCTAAGCAGGATTTTTTTATTTTTTTTATTTCTGTGTGTGTGCGCGTGAGGGGGCTAGTTTGAACGAAGGACTTACAAAGCTACATTCTGCTCCCTCAAACTTCGCCCTGAATGGCCTTTGTCACGCACTGTGGCTTCCCTGGGGCTTCCCACTCCCAGTCCCAGCTCGAAAAAAAAAAAACGGACATTCCACAGAAACTGTACATAGAAAGAGATTGACCTCGTTTCCTACAGCTCCGCAAAATCTTTCTTTTTTTCCGTTCAAAAAAAAAAGCAAATTTTATTTTTGTCATTTCATAAAAAAAAGGCGTGTGCCCGGGGGGGGGGGGGGGTCCCGTGGAAAAATTGTAACGGTTACAAGTAATTTTATTACTTCAAAAAGTAATCAGATTACTCTTGTGATTACTGCCTAATAAAAGTAATCAACTGATTACAAAATTACTCCAAAAAAGTAATCGATTACAAGTAATTTGATTACTTGTAATGCGTACGGTACAAGTCTGCGATCAGGGTGATCACCTTCGTTGCTCACGACGTGATCATGAAACTTTAGTCCACTATAGGCGGACCGACGCTTTGTAGCCTTGAGCGATTGGCCGGACGTCTTGTTGGCTTGAAGCACTGCTTGAGGTCGCCTAAGGCGTTTGTCGAAATTCTGTGAAAGTACTACGACATCTTCGAGGTAGAAGAAGCAGCGCTGCCATCTCAGACCTTTCACTATTAATAGAACTGTTACACATATGCTTTCCAGTACGTTTTATTTTCCGCGCCAGATGAATTATGTCGCGGGCGATCCAGGGGTTCCTACGCTGTACGTTCTTCGTTCTATTTTAGATAAAATGTTGAAGACAAGAATGACAAATAGGTGTAGATTAGTTCCACAAACAATGAACATCATTCCCAGAAAATGAATCAAGAGCTAACTCAAGATAATAAAGAACAAATTCATCACTAGCCCTCTAAACGTCTTATCTTCATCATTAACTGGTATTTGGCAATAGCCAGACCTTAGCTCTAAAGATGAAAAATATTCGGCAGCTTGTATGGTGTCTGATGTATACGTGGCAAAGGATACACGTCTTTGCGGGTGACCTTGCACAGTCTACGGTAATAAAGGCAGAAACGTGTGTTGCCATTTTTCTTCTTTATGAGAACTACCGGTGACGACTGAGGGCTGGAGAAGGGCGCGGATAATTCTTTTCTGTAGCATGTCTCTAGCTTCTTTGTTAATAACGCGGCATTCTGCAGGAGACACACGATATCGACGGTCGTGTACAATTTCACCTGGCGCATGCAACTAATGATTGCATGCGCCAGTGACTTCGTTGTGCCTATGAAGAGCACATAAACACTGAAGGACAACTTGAAGCGAGAGATTTAGTCGATTAATTGTTCACTATTGCTATCTGCTAAGTTAGGGTCGATAGCGTCAGTAAAACTTCGTTAGAAATGACAGAAGACGCTGGAGGGTCTGAAGAACCTGCTGAATCACGTGAAGCAAGTTAAAATAGTCATGTGGTTCTCTCTTTGCAACGACTGTTTCCTTTACAAAAAATCAAAGCCGTTTACAACTCCTTGTAACACCGAATTAGAGCGCAACTCTTGAGGAGGAGAAGGAAGGGTGCTGAGGGGAGCGTATCCTCTCTCCTCCTAACCTCCTCATCCTGCCTGCTACTCCTCACTCCGAGCGGCGTCGCCGTCGGCGTAACCGTGAGGTCACGTGACCCTCGTGACCTCACGGGTGTCATCGTGACGCCACCAGAGTCACGTAACCTCAGGGTTACGTGACCTGGGGGTCACGTGACGTCACCGGGGTCACGTGACGTCAGGGGTCACGTGACCTCGCGGGTCACGTGACCTGACTGGGGTCACGGACGTCACCGGAATCACGTGACCTTACAAGGGTAACGTGACCTGACGGCGGTCACGTGACGTCACCGGGGTCACGTGACCTCATGGTTACGCCGACGGCGACGGCGACGCGACGCCGCAAGCCGGAAACGGGCGCCTAAGAGCTGCGCTCTAAAAGAGTAGATATATAGATAATTTGATTTTAATGGCGCAGAAAGAAAAAGGACGAGTGTAGTTTCAACAACATACTGTGTTGTAAAGGTTCTTCGACACCGTATCTACAACATAAACCAGAGAGCGAGGACTCGGACACTACGTTGTTCGCATTAAAACTTGTGAGCCCTATAAAGCGTGTATTTATGGTGCCACACAATCTGCGCTGTTTCTTATGACACCATACCGTGCAAGAATAATTTGTTCCCCTAAAATACATTACTGGCACTAACGTCACATCAGTCATCTTTTTTTTTGGGGGGGGGGAGGGGGGGCGGGGTTGCTGCTGAGCGCATAAATGCTGAAGCATACATTTCCCACCACCAAATTAATTTTTTCATCACTAAGTAAGTGTGGCGAAGATTACCAGCATGATGATATCACGTCACGGACAAGCCACCCATAGAAAGAGTTCGGTTTTGGAGCGCAGCTCTTAGGCGCCCGTTTCCGGCTTGAGCGGCGTCGCCGTCGCCGTCGGCGTAACCGTGAGGTCACGTTACCCCCGTGAGGTCATGTGACCCCCGTGAGGCCACGTGAGCCATGTAAGGTCACGTGACCCCCAAGAGGTCACGAGGGTCACGCGACGTCACGAGGGTCACGTGACCTCACGGTTACGTGACGGCGACGCCGCTCGGAGGGCGGAGTAGCAGGCAGGATGAGGAGGGAGGGAGGAGGGGTATACCGTCTCCTCAGTACCCTTCCCTCCTCCTCCTCAAGAGCTGCGCTCTAATTCGGCGTTACAGGTGGTTGTAAACGGCTTTCACTTTTTTGTAATATGCGGTATTTACAACACTAGCTAAGCAGGCGCTTTCAAATCGAGAAGTTGTCGAGTATGGAGCAGCCTCGTGATGGTGCGGTATACTAATATGATGTTATTGGACATGACTGATGAAGCACAGAGCTGTAAAGTGAGATCCCATATACACCTGCACGTAAAACCGAATATAACATGAGCATCCCGAAGTTATTTTCGCGAAATTTCTAGCTCATGCTGATTCCCAGAATCTGATGTATGTGTTAGGGATATATCATTGTATTTACACACCTTTCTTTTTGTAGGAGGGCAATGTGATTTGGATTATTTTGATAACTGATAGATTTTGTGCTGTTGATCCGTTTTTACGTGATCCGTTTTTACGTAGCATGTGAGCCGGTGTTTCACAGTGCTGAACAGCGTGCAAAAACATGTTACCGAAGACCGGCTGAGCAGCTGGTATATTTTCAAGCAGCGCCGCCCCGTGTCGGACTCAAGCTGTGATGAGACTTTCGTGCAATCAAATATTGATAACGATAAAAATGCAGTTAATTATCGACCAAATACTTGACAAGTTCAAAGAAGAGCCGATCATCTTATTCAATATATGCGTTATATATGAATACTCTCACGCATTCATGAAAGTGTTTCTGTTAATCATTTCCGGCGTTTTATCGTGGATAGGAACGTGTACCCATTATTTGTAAAGTCTGAAATATGAATCTGACTTAAACGCTGGTTTAAAAAAGAATTTCGTGACACAGAAAGGATTTATAAAATGTGAGATCCTATTGTTGCCTTTTTATGTCATGAACATTAATATTAAATATTACTTGAATGTGGGTTGGACGAAAACAAAATACACAAGGGCGCGTGATGGAACTATAACGATTTCTTGGTCAAGCACTCAGACCGGCAGAAAGCCACAAAGGAGCAGCTATATTGGGTAGATTATCGAATACTACTTTGTTTATATTTGAAAAAGATATAATCAATTAGCAGGACCTTTGCCTATTTAAAAATGAATCTCACAGGTATCTTGCCAAGGATAGAGCTTAACCTCAGCCAAGCTGGGCCAACTTAGCCGAGTAGGAGAAAATGTTCATTTGGTTACAAGCTGTTTTGGGCCAGCCTCGACCTAATGCGAAGACACGTGTATACTAGGGTAAGCCATATGTGAGCACAATACGCGAGCATATCACACAACACGCAAAGCTTCGCGGAGATACTGGCCTTTAAAACCATAAAAATAATGCCCGAACCGAAAAGGATCTTCGACACGTGTCATGGCGGCCGGAGGTGCCTGGAGTACCATGTAGGAACGCGACGATTTAAATTTTAGCGATAATGCAGTGAGTGAGCAGGCGAGCTGGTGGATGTTAACCATCTTAAAGCCACATTCCAGGAGGATTTAATATACCACTCCATTATCACACGGAATAAACTTTTCTCGATGCGTTTTTGTGCATTCCCTTACACTTTTGTGGAAGGGTGTGAGCTTACTCAACTTGTAATCCGAACTAAAAACCAGATCCACACCGAACTTTTTGGCACAAGCCTTTAAGTTGTGAGAAATTTTGTGATAAAACGGAATTACACTAGTTCTATTTTTTGGCCTTTGCTTTGGTTCTCCTTTACATTTGTCTGCGAATTTCACGGATAACTGCTTCCCTACGAATTGATCCTCATAACCAGCACCGTTTAGCCTTCTCCACTGTCTTTCTACTGATTGAGCCAAGAAATGTGTACATGATCTCTCCATTGCATTTGTGATTAAAGGATTCGGAAATTCCTAATCCGGAAATAGCGAAACATGTTCACAAATGTAATAATTGTATACCACGCTGGTCCGAAACAGAGATAGTACACAGGGAGTTAAACGACATCAAAAGGGTCGTTAAAGAAACAATAAGAATGAAATCAATGGGCAACTGCATTAGTCAGGTGTCGTTACAGCTTAGCAGCAGTGCAAAAACATTCTTGCGGATTGAAGAGTTTTGTAAAGTGGTTCTTGAATGTGAAAGGGTGTAAGTGGTTTCCTCCTTTGTGTCTTCGGGAGGGGATCAGGTGGATTGGAATCTTTTGTTGCCGGGATGCTTTAGGATTGTGGGCCGGAGAGTAGAGGGGGAGGGTGTGTTATGTACGCGAAGGTTCGGTCCGTTGTCTTCCGGGAGGGGAGCTAGAGTGTGTTGCTTTGTGGAAAACGTCAAGATTGTTCAAGGTCGTTTGACAATTGTGGTGGAAAGAGATGAGACCTTTGTTATCTTTTGGCTTTGGAAGTCGAAAAGGGCGAGAAGGTTGTGTGGTGATGTTCGTGGAGTGTATACAAGAGGGTGACCAAATAAACTTGTCTTTAGCTGTGTTAGAGACGTGTCCTCGACTGTTCATTTTTCTTCTACTTTGAAACTTTCCTTTTTTCCTGCCTCAGTCTCGGGCTAAGAACAAAATGGTTAAATTTTAGCGTAGTTTTTTAGACGACTGTGTTTAAGAAGAACACAATTTCTTGTATTTTATAATTTAAACTGAAAGTGGATTGCACGAAGAATAAGAAAACTACTTGTTTTTACAAAACGCAGAAAAGACATTCAAACTTCAGTGGCTCAAGCCGGTTTGAACCGGTTCGAACAGGTTTAGACCGTCATTTTTGTTCTCCGACGCACAACTGGAACAGAACCGAAAGCCGTAAACCCGATGCTAAACCGAACCGAAAAAAAATTCGGTTCGATTTGATACTCAACGCATTACATCCATCAATTATTTTTGAGAATGGCGTGTCTCCCTGAAACAACAACTATTTTAAAGTAACTATGGAGGGAGTGATTCGAAGGATGATCTCCGTCCCAGACTACACACGTGCGGACACTCCGAAGGCGAAAGCAGAGAGCAGGGTTGGGCGGTATCGCGATACAAATGTATCGTGGAACCATTCCAGATATATGTTGTGTATTCATATTTCTGTTTCGCTATACAATATATCCACTGTATTTTGTATTTCTGCGTTGAAGTACATTTTTGAGAGCATTCTTAGCATCGCGACACTATTAAGGACGATGTATTTTGTTACAATATCAAAATGATTGTTGATCACACAGAGGGTCAAGACCGAGTTTTGTCAGGAAATTTTGTGTCTGACTACACATGACTCCCTTTATTGTGCAAAAGTGAGCTAATGTTTGTATCGCACTTTAGGTGGTCGACTTTTCCAGTCGGTTCCAAAAGTTGAAGGCTCTGCCAGCGCGCCGAACTTACAACGTCACCGTGTACCTTCATTTCACGGTGACGTTATAAGATCACCGCTAAAAGAGGCGTCCGAATTGAACATAATCATAGTGACTTCTCGAGGTTATTTGGCAAGACACGAAACTAATTTAGGCGTCTATGGGATTTTGTGACAGAAAGATAAGTGGTGCCGAAATAAAACCGCGTTCGAGCCAGGGTGAAAAAATCGCTCGCTTCCCTTACAACTTCTCAAAATACAAGATGTGAATTCTGCGGTAAATTCGATTCGAGCTTAATTCAGGCTCCGACATGCAGTGAGAACTCGCTTGCTGGTTTAAAAACAAAATCTCGTATTCTAGAGCATATTTCTTTTTGCTTTTTGCGTGCTCTAAGGGGTGCACCAAAACATCCGAAATAATGTTTTTTTTTATAAAAATGTATTTGAGCGTTTGTCTTTCAGCCCCAACGAAATGTATTTCTCTATTTGTATTTTAAAATATTTTTATATTTTTATATGTTTCTTTATACGTATCACGATATATTTTTTATAAATGTATCTAAGTATAAGCGTTTCAGCTGCTTTCGACGTGTACTTCAGTCTGTATTTCCAAGTGCATTTGAAAGTATGTCTGCCCAACCCTGGTTAGAGCACCTGCGCGCTAAATGCCAAGAAAATGTTGAGTTGGGCTAGTTGTTTGATTGTACGGAAATAAAAGTAAAGTTTTAACACTTTTCTTTCCGTATATGTCAAGACTTGAAGCAGAGTGCACTTGTATTGTGGCTAGAGGCGAGCGCTTAGACAGCGCTTACAAGGTCATGCGGAACTTCTAGACAACGTCTGGCTTCCTTCTGGGTTGTTCAAAAAGCTCGACCGGAGAATTTAAATACATTAAATTTCTGTTGCCAGAAAACAAAATTTTAACAACCATAAAGTGGAAAATGCCAAAAGAAGAACGTTAAGACCGAAAAGAAAATTTACTGAATCATTTATTTTTACCAAATATGGAGAGGCCACAATAAATTATTTGCGCCCTAGAGTTTTAATGAATCACCTGAAACGTTGCTAAGATAAAAAATGAAAATAAAAAAGGCTGTCAAAACGTACATGCCTGAACAGAGTAAAAACACCCCTAGGGTATTGCTTCGCTTCGACAAGCTAAATTGCGGTTACCGCCATGACGTAAGTAACGCAAAAATCCAACATATCTCATACATTACTGCCGTTTAATGAATTAGTTTCACAAACTGCAACTATACTTTTTCTGTGTATAGAAACTCTATTTATTTTGCAAAGGCGTTCTTTAGTGCAAGTGCGGTGCCCTGATCCGCTGGTTATTTCTGAGGGCGCCCCTCGCTCTCAGAGAGCTTCCTAACGATCCGTCTCTAGCCCACGGTTTACGGAGCCACGTTGGCATCACGTGATACGTGCGCGGGAGTCACGTGGTTTTACTGTCGATGGCGGCTTCAGTGGTCTGCATGGTGCATCATTATAGCGATGCAAATCTGGTTTTACATGGTGCTTGTGCTTTCGACGGTCCGAGGATTACAACGGACGGGACGGCATTCGCTTGTAACAGTGACAGGAAAACTCGGCGTGGCAAGCATTTCCAGAGCTTTTACGAGATCGTTCATTCAACGGGAGTGAGTCCGTTAAGCTTAACCGATGAATAAACAGCTAGCAAAGCTCGCTGCTGCTTTACTGGTTTAGTGGACGCTTCAAGGCATTTTCGGGATCGGTAAAGGTTTTTCGAAGGTTTACGTTGCAAAATAAAGGGAGCCGAATATAAAGGCACTGTGATATGTGTCACATAGCGATACGTGCTATAACCTGTGGGTGATGCTTGCACAATATTCCGCTGGGAGAAAAATGAGGTTTTTCAACCGTTTGATATTTGCCTGTTGGCATACGCATGAGAGCTATTGCATCGCATTCACTGTCGAAACGCCTTGAGTCGAAAAACTGTTTCACAACATTGGCGTTCTTGCCGTTCTGCGAAGATCGATGCGCATGCTCCTGATTGTTTTTACAGCGAAGCAGTTCTGCTCTAGGGTCGGGAGAAAAATGCGTCCGCGGATATTGACAGAAAACTCCCCATTGGTCGTGGCAAGTATGCCTAAATAAAAATAAAAAGAGAGGGCAACCAGCGTGAGTCAGCCTTCCTTGGCATTCTTAGATAGTGAGGTCCTGATCACTTGTTATCGTCTCTAGGCATCGCCCTCGAGGTCGTCCTAGAAGTCGTTAATGAGCTCGTCCGAGAGGTCGTCCTAGACGTTGTCCTCTAGGCGTCGTCCTAGAAATCGTTCTAGAAGTCGTCCGAGGTCGTCCTAAAAGTCGTCCCAGAAGTCGTCCTGAGGTCGTCCTAGACGTCGTCGCCTCACGCGTCGTCGCTCGAGGTCGTCCTAGACGTCGTCCTCTGGGCATCGTCCTAGGCGTCGTAAAAATAACAGCTCTCACTGGTCCTCCATCTTCACGTGAAGTAAAAGGGCTCTACAATTTATTTTGTTTTGCTTTTATCATCCTGATGACTAGACAGCCTAGTCCGTCAGAGCCGTCATTTCATCACGTTGCGAGTGTAACATTTCCTCAATCGTCCCTTGTACTACACTCTGGAAATATTTTTCCTTTTTACTCATCGGCCAATGACGGGAAGTTTTATTTCCATGACTGATCCCGAAAACGCCAGAGCGCTATGAGTCAGCAGTTCTAATCGGCTCAACAAGATCCCGAGTAGCTCTGGCGGCGAGGAGGGGTACGCTTTTTTGACTCAAGGTCAGTGGAAAGAGGCGACCGCCCGAATTCGCCATGAGTTTATATGTACACCTTAATCACAGTTAGCAGAACACAGGAGCGCGTGGCTCCGGGTACAATCAGAGCGCTCTGATGGCCCGGCGCGCAACTGCAGCGCATGCGCATTACGCGTACGGCGAGGATTATATCTTCATCGCTCGCATGGCGTCATAGGAGCGACCGTGCGTTGTCTGCTACGGATCGTGTGCTACGCGCGTGGTGTGGCGGCTAGCGAAAAGATCGGTATATTCACAGGGCGAAGAACTACGGTAAAATAAAAGCCTCCAGCAGTGTGAGCCTATGCCGGCCCTTGTTTAGTTGCCATATTTGTTAAAACAAATAAATAATTTAGTTTTTTTAGTCTTAATTTCTCTCTCGTGTCAATCAGCGCCAGCCCCGTCGAATCTGAATCCCGTGCAGTTTAGTGCCCGCACGACCTGCTACCACAACATGCAATGTCGGCCGAAGCCTCTGCATTATTACCGTGGCCCAACCTTCGATAGATGTTTTTCTTACTGGCGGCATTTTGCTCCTCTAACTTGTGGCAATTTGCTTTTCCAACCCGTGGCCCATTTACTTTATCCGGTTGCCGATTGTTTTTGTAACCCGTGTTCTATTGCTTTTCTAACCTGCGGCCTTTTGACATTTGAAACCTTAGTGTGTGCTTTGGGCTGCGGAGAACAGACGTCCTTGTCGTTTTGCACATAGTGGAACATAAGAACTTGCTGCAGGCGATTGTCGTGATGATGAGGCTACGCGAGGAGTGCCGGTTAAGAAGAATGTAAACTTAATTTTTTTTTAACTAGAAAGAAATCAATAAAAAACTGCTGCCTGAGCAGTTAAACAAAATGAACGTATCTATCAAAACAAGCTCAATAACGAGTCATCTCTGGGTTTAACTCGGTAACAGCTGCCATCCTTGGCAGCAGCGACTCATAATGGCTAGACACAAAAGTTGTGTCTGCCCTCAGGCGTTCCCATTCGGTTAGAACGGCGGCCCATAGTTGGTACTCGGTGGCCGAATAAATTGGCGTCCGCATCATGGCCACTTTTATCCGGTCCCACACCTTCTCAGTTATGGTGACGTCTGCTCCCTTTGGAACCAACTCCAGCTCCTCTGTTCCCCATTACTGCAAGTTGTTCTTCACCAAGCGCGCAGTGTGCACGGGTGCAAGATCATGTTGAAACACGAAGTTGTGGTCGGGGAAAAGACCACCTTGGACAAAAGGTATCAGGACGGTGTTCACGAGGTCCCAGCAGCGGGCGGACGTCAGCCTTCCAACGATGCGGTGCAGCGAACCGAGGCCGTGCATGGAGACTGCGCCCCAAACATTGGCGCACGTCCTCCCGCTGTGAGCGACACCCTGAACGTAGGCCGGATCTTTACTACAGAAGAAGACCTACTTTAGTTGTGCAATGCACACTGTCACACTAACTGTCTAGCAGTGGACAGAGATGGGGAACATAAAAAAACAATGGAGAAAAGAACATCAAAACTATATGCTGATGAGAACGCAGCATTATAGAAAGAAAACAAAAAAACGTTGATATGAGTGATTGGCGAAATATTCATTGCAAGCAGCACTACGTAAACCTGAAGAGTAGGGAAATTACATGGTTGTGCCGAACGGAAATGAGTGCGTAGCGCGACCGCAAACTAACAAGACAAAATTTCCGCAACGAGAACGATTTGATTACAGCGGACGTATTGAAGAAAGTCTTATTCCTTGCGCCGCGAACTCGCCACACACGCACGCGTTAATCCCGCCTTGTGGTAAACGTCGACTCGTCTGAGAAGACGACCTGGCCCCAGACATCCGCCTTCCACGACGCGTGCCCAGTTGCAAAGCGGAGCCTCGCGTCTTTGTTTGACGCTGCAAGTAAAGGCTTCTGTAAGGCCATGCCGCTAATCAGACCGGCGCTCCTGAACCTGCGACGAACTGTGGCGTCCGAGGCGTCCAATCCCAGGTTCTCACGGATATCTCGAGCCAAAAGAAAGGGATCATCTACGGCAGTGGCTACAATGTAGTGATCCTCGTCCTCAGTTGTCGCTCTGGGGAGGTCCTCGAAGTGCGTCATGAATCTTGCCTTATAACGGAAAGCTTGCACGATGCGGTTAGCCTTCTTAAGAGGGTGCTCCACAGGTTTTTCATTGACTCCGATTTGCTTGAAATTTTGCTGCACTCACCAACAAACATGGATGAAATAGTATCCCAAATATCAGGTTAAATTATTGTTTTTTCGCGAATTTATTGAATTTACAGTTTCGGTCCCCACCCTGATTTTTAAACTGAAAATCTCTAGTGGCCACAACGAAAAAGTGCCGTTAGTTGAAGGCAAGGGTTCACTCTTTGTACTGGTGAATTTGTTCCCAACTGATTCGAAGCAGTTTCATCGTGTAAAACGAATGCTTTTGAAGCTCGCTTCAGTACCCACGCTCCAGCACAGAACAAACGATTTGCATATTCTATTTTTTAGACTGCTTGCTCGACTGGCAAGCCTGCCTGCCACTGACGTCACGGCACTGAAAAGTACGGGTATATTTGAATGTTGGTTTTTGTACAATTTTCAATTGCCGATTTCACAATAACTATTATGAATTTCGCGATACAAAATAACACACCGAAAAAAGTAAGGGCCGGGGAGTCAGAAAATATAGTTATTTGAGGTAGCTAAAAGAAGCTGTGGAGCACCCCTTTAAGAGGCTTATTTACGAGAGCCCGATGACCCGCTGCGAGTGCCAGCTCGACGGTCTTCCGCCTTTCCGCTTGTGGAACTCTGGCCATGACGAGGTGACTGCAATAGTTCTGATCGCCGTGTAGGGGCTCGCCTATTTATCAAGCGCATCGAATGCTGGGAAAAAACCACCATTCGCGGATTCTTACAGAATAAAGAGAAAAAAAAACAAGATTTATATTAGCCCTTTTATCAAACAAAATTGACATCCGCATTGTATCAGTTTGGCTGATAATTCTGTCTACACGCGGTTTCTTCCACACGACATGCCGCGCGTAGCAAACGACGTGGCCGTAGCAGACGACGGGCGTAGCATACGACGCGCCATCGCTCCGATGACGCGATGTGCGCGATGAGAATATATCCGCGCCGTGCGTGTAATGCGCATGCGCTGCAGTGGCACGCCCGGCCGCCAGAGCGCACTGATGGTACCCGGAGCCACGCGCTCCAGTGTTCCCGCTGTGATTAAGATAGTAACTCTGGACAGGAGAGATTAAGAAGACAATTTCATACCTCTAGCACACAGGCAAATTTAGTGTCCCTTTTAGCGAGCGTACTTTCACCTTAGTGCAATCGCGCGGTGCGTATCTTCAGTGTCACTTGCGCAAGAACAGACTTGGCTTCAAGTGAGTCTGTTCTCATTGAACTCTATGCAGCAGCAGACTCAATGTGCAGCATCCATAGCACTGTTTCAGAGTAAAAAAGTAGAACATTTACACAAAAATGTACCGTGAAATAATTTTTGTTCTATCCTATAAAGGGAAAGTGAAGGCCGTAAGAGAGAGATAGAAAGAGGGCAATGACGTTACAAAAATAATAGGGCTATCTTACCCTTAGAGTATTGTTACCCTAACAGCTCTGTTTGGAAACTGCCTGTGAATGGGGCCAGCTGAACATGAAAAACTCAAAGAGAAAAAATTATAATATTCGCACCACTGGACTAGCAACACTTAATAATGCCTCTTTCTCCTTTTCTGGTAATCTTTGACTCCGTTTTTTTTCTTTACACTAACTTAGATTTTCTAATTCTTTACGCTTGATTTAGGTTTTCTTTTTCTTTACACTTAATTTGGAACTTCTTTTCCTTTGACACACTGACCTTCCTGCTATCGGAATGTTCTCATTCGTTCTCTTCTGTTTTCTTTAAGCGATCTTCTTTAAACAGCAGAAAAGCCAATCTGTTAAAAGAAAAAAAAATTCAGAATTAAGTGTAAACAAAAAGAAAACCTTCAATCAAGTATTGATAATTAAAAAAATCTAAGTTAGTGTAAAGAAAAAAAAACGGAATCAAGGATTAGCAGAAAAGGAGAAAGAGGCATTATTAAATGTTGCTATACTTCGTTTTATCTTATCGGCGAGCGAAGCCAAAGCTAGAAGCGCGATGACCAGCACTTTTCGCGTTTCTCCCCAGCTCGCGCGCTCGAGCAAAGCCTGAACGCACGGAGCTTTCGTGCTCGCGCTTCCGGCGTTGCCTTCGTTTGCACATAAGGTGAAACGAAGTATTGTCCAGCGGTGCGAATGTTATGTTTTTCTCTGTGTGTTTTTCATGTTCACCTGGCCCCATTCACAAACAATGAACCAACTTGCTCAGCTAAAACCCATAACAATGGAAAACTGTTATTGAGCCTGCTTTAAAAAAGTGGCTTCGATCCGTACTCGAGAACCGAACTAATGGCGATCACAACGCCGCCGTTTTTTTTCCGCAGCGGCCACTCCGGGAACTGCACGTCTGCATGTATCAGATTAGGTCGTGTCACGTAAGGGCCGGTGGCGCCATCTAGCATTGCCATTTTGCAGTAGCAGCATCAATAATCTTTAATGCATTGACAAGTCGCTAAAGGGTGGCGCTGTTATCGTATTTAGTTTGGTCTTGGTGGACGCGAGCGCTCCGGGTTTCAAAGTTGAGTTTCCCAACTAAGTGTTCTAGTAACGTTGGTTTCTGAAACAGAACAAAAATTGAGAGATTAAATAAAAGAAGCGGCCGCTCCTAGGAATCGAACCTGGGGCCACCTCGCGAAAGCCAAGCAGGGTAACTATTCGGCCACGCACGCGCTCGCCCGACTCCCCTACAGCCTGAAATGAATAAAACAAATTGGTGTGGCCATGTCGCGGTGGATAAACACATAACGCTTAAAAGAAGCTAAAAAAACGCGATAATTTTTGTACGCACCTAACACGGCCTCACAGGAGACACATTAAACTCAAAACTCAAATTAGTTTTCTTGTTTCGTACAAGGAATGCTCATGAAAAAATGTTTTACTATCGCGAAGTCCGTTTCTTGTATACGTGTGAAAAAAATTGCCGATCGGCATACAGCTCGAATGTTTGTTCCGCGAAAACACTTTCCAAAAACACCATGTTCTGTTCGTTAGTAAGAAAAAAATGTATATATATCGCTGCTGCCGCCAAGCTGATTTTCGAAGAAATAAGTCAGCATTTCACGCAGAGGTTATATATAACAAAGCATTAGAGGCTGAGATCGTGCGCTTTAAGGAGGTTGAAAGAAACAAATGCGTGCTAGAAAAACTAGAAACGTACATTGTTACTGGCTTGAGCTAAGCAAATTGATTCAAAACACCTTTAAAAAAATAAAAAAATAAAAACAGGTGGCATTAAGCGGTTGCTTGTCCAGCGGTGTAAGTGTTTACATTTGTGTGTGTGTGTGTATTTTGTACTACTCTGTTCTGGTGGCCATTTCCTACAGCAATGAAGCAACTTGCTCAGCTTAAGGGACATTCACCCGCTGGTCACTCCAGTAGCGAATTTCGCTACACAAAGCTGTGTTTCAGAAATGCACGAGAGTATGCATTATTTTGGAGGCTCATTATCAAGGTGAATTGAAGCTCGTGCAGTTCTTAAATTTTCCCTTGAAAGCGCTAGATATTTTCAAGAAAATTCATAAGTATGACCTTTAAGACCGTTTTTATCGCATTTTGATGCAATTCGTGCAAATAATCTGACAGTGCAGTTTTAGCCACAGTTATATTTAATAACTTCGGCGAGATGACGGCACCAGCACAAAATTCCCCAACCGAGACCGTTTGTTTGTGTTTGATCGAGCTTGCACGGGCGACGGCTCGTGGCACGCGTCGTTTGCCGAGATAAGTTTTGCCGGAGAACGGTCTGTGTGCGAGTTCTGTTTGCTGCACCACGCAAAAAAAGACAAACGCGAGGCGACGGACGGTAGACATAGTTATACCATGACAACGTGAAATGTCTCGCCGCCACGTGACGAGCTTGCACTTTCAAATGTGCTTTCAAATGTACTTTGTACTTTCAAATGCTTGTACTTTCAAATGTTTGTACTTTCAAATGAATTCGGCCGGTTGATGCCACGACCTACGCAGACAGTCCAGCTACCGGGACCTGACGCGCGACCTCACACGCAAGTGTCAAGGTCGAACCAAAACGTCCCACACTATCAGTAAAGCCCCAATGAGGAGTTTGTCTTGCACGTCGTATCGAATCAAGCACGCCTCATGTGACCCTTGAAAGAAAATGGTGGTGCATCACTGAAATGAGCGGCTGCGGAGTTGCCGCTGAGAGCAAATTCCGGTGCGGCACTTGCTTGTGGTCTTATGGTGCGTGTCTTGCGCTTTTTCCAACTGTGGTGGTCGGTGCTTGTAAAGGGATATTCGCACTGCGCGTGCTTTCGGGGAGGGACGAGCGTGACGTCAGTGATTGGCGGAGCCCGCGGGGCTCCTTTCCCGACTCAAGCATTCACACGAACGACGGGAAGCCGAGAGGAATGTTTGTTTTATAAGACGCATTTAGTGGTCGCACCCTCGACAACAGGGCTGCTTGCGCGTTGACGACAGTGGACATATGGAGGTGTACATGGCACGGGGATACGCGATTATGTCTGCAGCGCTGTTAGGTGCACGTAGATAGGTAGGTATTTATTGGCGCTCGTAAGCGCATGCGCTACAGAAAGACATGCAGCCCGAACTATATTTGCCCGTGAGGCACGTAGAATCCAGCTTGTTACAAAAATAACTTTGGAATAGCATAGAACATTGTCGTAAGTCATAAGACAAAGTTTCTTTACGTTATGCTAAATGAATACTCAAGAGCGAAGCATATACCTAGGAAAAATCGACGCGCCAACAAATCAAATAATAAAACCCAGTTTCCACTCAACAGAGTGATTCTTGGATACTACCGCTTAGGCATGCAGTGTTAACAACGTCTTTGTCGGGGCTCGAGGTACTTTTTCTCAACTTTTGAATCATTAAAACAAATTTGATGACCTCGCAGAAGTTATTGCTATGCATGATGAAAACAAAACAGCGCAAAGACGAGGACGAAGTAGAAGGAACAACAGGACACAGCGCTGACTTTCAACTGAAGATTTATTCGTGTAGGTGTCTGTTATAAATAGCAAACATTCCACCCGAAAAAGTCAAGGAAAAAACACAAAAAAATTATACATGTCACGTTTTCAATATAACACTGTCACTGCCTTGCCCTCATCGTTCTAAGAACTGCCGCTCCTTAACCGAAAGTATGAGTGACGGGGCACTAACACAGTCAGGACCCAGTCGCGCAATATCACGTGCTTCTATAATTTCCCTCGTCACTCTGTCCTTATTTTTAAAAACCACTTGGCATCTCTCGAAGGCAGGAATGCACCCGCAATCTCTGCAGTGCACGCCTAAGTGCCCTGACACGACTTTAAAAACGTTGTATCGATGTTCTCTGAGTCGATCGTTTAAGCATCTTCCCGTTTGTCCTATATATCGACGGCCGCAAGATAAAGGAATCGAATAGACCACTCCTTGCACACAAGAAACGAACTGATTTTGGTGTTTCTTAGTGCACACGATCTTGTTGTCAACATCTGAATTTACTTTTCTGCAAAGCCCTGCCAACTTATTAGGTGCCGAAAACACAACCTCAACGCCTACTCTACTTCCCACTTTCTTCAGGTTATGTGAGATACCATGAAGATACGGCACAACGGTGACGTTTTTGTTCACTTGTCGAGCCTTCAGGGTGGAGTTACTTCGCCTTTTCTTTAGTAAGGTCTCAGCCACTGCAGTTAATAGGTACACCGGATAGCCAGCAGTCCTTCTACTTCGTCCTCGTCTTTGCGCTGTTTTGTTTTTATCATGTCTACTTACCAACTAGCCCAAACTTCTACGTTAATCAATTATTGCTATGACGCAACCTAGTATAGCAATTGGCGCTGAGTTGTGGATAATAGAAGCGATAGCTGACGCTGAAAGTTTTCCTTCTAAGCATTTTGCTTATAGGAAAGAGATAACCTTAAAATAGTGGAGGAGTGTTTGTACTAATCGCAAATTATCTTCAGAGTTTACAAATAAATATTCTTTGTTGATCTTGCGAATCGGTTCTTAGTAAAAATTATTTATGTTCTGGGGAAATCCTTGCAATCAGATCATTCTACCGAACACCTGACGCAAGCCATGAGTCTTTGTTATCGTTATTTTATTAACTGACTTCTATTTCAAGTGACTATCTTGTATCTGGGGGTGACTTCAACTTGCGTGATATACCATTGTGTGAAAAGCAAATTTTAACTACCAATTCTGCGATATTATACTCGACTTTTTTTTTCATCGTTTCATGCTTTGGATTGCACCAATACGGTATATCACCAACCAGAGTTGGTTTCAGGCGCGCGAGCAGACTAGACCTTTGCGATTCTAGGACAGATATGTCTGCAGTAACACACCTTCCGGGGATTAGCGACCATAACGCAGTTACAGCCAGTTTACAGTGTAAGCTTGCACTACTGGTACAGCAGTCCCCCGCAAAATGTTTCATGAGTAGGGCAATTACGCGAACCTTGCTGACGAACTTGTGATGTTTCTGTTTGCTATTTTTGAAATTTACAGCTATGAGACAGATGTTAAAACTTGTAGAACATTGTTAAGCTTACTCTTTTAATCGACTGCTACATAGACCAATCAAGTAAAAAATTAGGCCTTAGAGTTGCGACAAATTTTGAGGAAAAAAAGCATTCGTACTTAACTTCCCGCCGTACCTTTACTATCGCGTCTCGTAAACGACAATGCGACCTGGGTAAATTCTCTGAAAGTAAATTTAAATTAGCTAGAAACTTTTTCATGGCACTCTAAGCGATCGTCTTAAAAAGGTTCAAAAGAATTTTGAAACTTATAAGAAGTAAAAAAAATAACCAGGTGGGCATGCCATCATTTGAGGAACTCGAACAGACCGTACACAATGACCACGTAAAATCAGCATGCTTCAGCAGATATTTTCAATCAGTTTCTTTTTCTCCTGTTGTTGAGGTAGACTTGAATTAGCCTGACGTAGTAAATCTGTTGAGTAATATGCTGGAAATTGAATTTGAGTCTGGTGGCCTGGCCAAAATTTTAGAGACACTTAACTCTGACAAGTCTTCCGGTCCTGATGGGATTGCGAACAAATATTTTAGGGAATGTGCTTTTGCACTTACTATGTTTTGCACGTTTTTACCAGCTGTCTATGAGATGGTCTCTTGCCTTCGGACTGAAAAAAAAAAACTCCTGTGCCTGTACATAAAAGTGGTAAAAAAAAGGTTGAAAATTTAAGCGCTTCCTCTAAACCCATAAAACATGTTATTCACACCAGTATTATTTGCTCGACATTTACAGTCAAATAATGTTTTGATTCCATCCCGACGTGGCTTCCGCCCAGGCTTATTACGCACAATTCAGCTAGTGGAAGTTTATCATGACTTGTGGTCATGCATACGATAAAGGCCTTCGGACAATTCTTGATTTTCAGAAAGCTGTCGAGCTCTACCACATCAATATATTTTGCATAAATATAAGTCAATAAAATAGATAATAAAGTCATGGGCTGGTTAAATGATTACCTAAATGGAAGGACTAAAGCAGTATAGACCCCGTTTGAAAGACTACGTACCATCTGCTGTCAGATGTGGAATCCCAGCACAATGGCGGAGTAAAGCCGCAACGTCCCGACACACTTTATGCGTTCGGTTGAATTAGAAAGCAAAACACACCCACAAAGAAATGTGATGAGCGGAGCGACGTTGAACTTTCGACGCCGTTTGATTGGTTCGTCGTTTCCTTGCACTGACCTTGCTCCTGTTTTATATCTTCTAGAATGACTTGCAGGTTCCGCGACGTTAGTTGTTCTGCCATTGTGCAGCAGTTCAGACCTTCTAATAATCGGAACATGACTTTCTAAAGTGGTCTTTTAATCAGTTGGAATTCATCTAATTTATTTTCTTTCACTTTTAATGCCCCTCGGGGCTCTTTTTTTTTTGGTGGGGGGCGATTATCTTAATTATTTATTCGTGATATTGTTGCAGAAATATGTTTCTAGTATAAGGCTGTATGCTGATTACTGCGTAGTCGATGGTACAGTAAGAGATCTCGACGACTGTATGGCTTTGCAGGCAGACATTGACCGCTTAGCTGACTGGTGTTCAACTTCAGGGATTGAATCAAACGCAAACAAGTGTCATTTTGTTCGAGTGCCCAAAAAGCGAAACCCCATCACCAACAGGTACCAGAATAATGATATTCTCACCAACATATCACTAGAAGTGAAATATTTAGGCGTTTATTTTTAGAGCGCAGCTCTTATGGTACGTTTACACCAGCGGATCCGCCAGCGAATCCGCCCAGCTTTTGCCGCTGGGGCGAAACGCTGGGCGGAGAACGCGGCGGCGAGCCGTATAGGTCCGGGACCTATTTCTGCCGCCGAACGAGGCGTTTCGCTGACCGGAAGTGACATTCTTGCGCAGCGCGACGCTGCCTACGTCATGACTTCCGGGAGCAGCAGCGCCCGGGAGAGACAGCCGAGGTGGGAACTCTCGCGCCTTCTCCTCATATTTGACGGGATGTTACGAGAACAGATGCCGCAGCCGACGCCGCCACCGCCGCTCGAAGGAAATAGATGTAAACGCAACCCGCTTGTCGCCGCCGCCGCCGGGAGCGGATCCGCTCCCGCGGCAGCGGATTTCTTCTCAGGTGTAAACGTACCATAGAGGCCTGACCACACTTGCGTAAACGGCGCCGCCGGTCGGCGCCACCGGGCGGCACCGCCGTCCGACGTCCCAACGCGAGGAGTCCACATTGGCCTCCGTTTTGCGGGCGTCATGTGACAGCACTGGCTCTCGCGATCGCGCGCGCACCTCCCCTCGGATTTCCCGCTCTTTCGTCGTCTGCTCTTCGTTAGATATTTCCGTTTTGGCTCTCATCTTTCGCATATATCAGCATCGAAACCGCACTCGCTGCCTACATGGTACGTGTCCATGATGACCTGGTGATCAGCGTGAATGTGATAATCCTAGCCTGCTCGTTGATCTTGCGACGTCGCCGCGCTCTAAAGGGAAGGAGGCGCAGGTTTTGGGTCCGGCCGAGTTGGTTCTTCCGAAACACCGAAGGACAGGTCAGTGCTTTGCTGCCCCGGCGGCGCGCCAGAGATGAAAGCTCCTTTCGAAAGTGTCACCAAATCAACACGACATCCGTCACAACACAGACGACACGCAACAAGTGGCATGGAGAAACTCACTTGTAATTCCGAATTCCTCTCCTATAATCTCCCAGCGGTTGTTTTAGCGTCATTATCTAGGTAGTCTGGCAGCCTCTTGTCATATAAAAAGGGAAACAGTCGCACAGTTTCAAGGAACCGCTCCGTTGCGGAAGGCGTTGGGGGGAAATGGGGATAGCAGACGACACGAAACATGTCCTTCGGAACGTGGAAGACGCGCGGCGGAGACCGGTTGGAGCGTTGCCATGGCATCGCGACGTCACTATCTACGCACCTCCCATTGGCTCCTCTCTTCTGCGGCGAGCGGCGCCGCGCTCTGAACCTTGCAAGGAGCGGTTGGCTTAGCGGCGCCGTCCGTCTTGCCTCAGAAGCCGAAAACTGGTTTCGGTCGGCAAACGGCAGCGCCGACCGTCACGCCGCAGGCCTCCGCGACGCCAATGTGGCCGTGCCTTTAGGCGCCCGTTTCCGGCTTGAGCGGCGTCGGCGTCCCCGTCGCCGTCGCCGTCGGCTTAACCGTGAGGTCACGTGACTCCCCCTCCCCCCCCGAGGTCACGTGACCCCCCGAAGCCCGCCTTGAGGAGGAGGGGGAGGAGGGAGGAGGAGGAGACGAGGGGAGGAGGTTGAAGGATGAGGAGAGGAGGAGGAAGTGTAGGAGAAGGAGGGGGAGGAGGAGTAGCAGGCTGGATCATGAGGTGCAGAGGAGGGAGGAGGGGTATACCCTCCCCTCAGTACCCTTCCCTCCTCCTCCTCCTCAAGAGCTGCGCTCGAATTCGGTGTTACAGGAAGTTGTGAACGGCTTTCATTTTTTGCATGACTTTGTCCTAGCGCTATCAAATTGAATATATGACTGCGAAAGCCAGTCGGATGCTAGTCTTAATCAAACGTAATTTTAAAAATTGTTTTCAGAAAGTCAAAAGTATTTTGTATCTTGCGCATATTTGGTCCATTTTCGAGAATGTTTCAGAGGTCTGGGATCCCCACCAGCAATACCGGATAACTGCCATAGAACTAATACAAAGTAGAGCCACCAGGTTTGCACTTAATGCGTACTCGCGTTTTCAAAGCGTGTTTGTGTTGAAACGTGAGCCCGATTGGCAGCCTCCACAAAATCCTTTGACAATGATTCCGCCTGAAACTTCTCCATGGCATATATCACAGTCAATGAGGAATTGACAGAACAAAGTATTTAGTTCCGCCTTACTTCATCTTCCAGCGACTTGATATCAGCAGAACATTTAGGTCTTTTTTGCAGACAACTGACATACTAAAATATTTTTTTATGTACCATACTTAGCTGAAATCAGCCACCTGAAGAGCTACTTTCAAAATACGTAAACTCCCAGTGCTATTATGCATTGTCAAATTACTAAAACTTGCTCTTTCTGCAAACTACCAGTTTTTCTCTAATTGTTAACAAGTACATCATATATTTTACTTCGGTTCAGGGATTTGCTTACTTTATTTTTTGTGCGTCTTTTCTGATTGCAAAACTCAGTTTTTATTTTTTAATGTATTTTTTTTTTAAAGTTTAAGTTGATTTTTTATCTTCCCTCCCCCCTCCCCCGCCACCCACCCACCCACCCCAAATGCCCTCACGGGCGCTGGAGGTAATTTGATCAAAAAAAGAAATAAAAAAAATTAAGAGATAATGTTAATAAAATGAGATATGATAAAAGGGAGGCAGTAATAATGTACAGAGAGGTATCTCGAAGGATGGGTTCAATGGCGAATTCCACTGGTCATTTTGGAGCGCTCCGTGATTGATGTTTTCGGAGTGCGCTTACTTCACTGGGCGATCGGGATCGGAACGGATGTGCTGCACTCGTCGTTTTGGATCTAATCCCGATCCAGATCTCTATCCGGATCCGAGAAAAGTCTGTCCGCCGATTTCGGCGGATTCGAGCGGAAGCCAGCCTGGCCAGCCCTTGGCGCGCACAGCGGCTCGAGTAGCAGCGACGATGAGGATTGCTTTTATGTGCCCCAATGAATTCTAGTGCCTTTCCGGACCTCCGCAAAATAGGCCAAAAGTCGAGATGTATTTGGACACCGTTCACAAGTATTCCGATGAAGAGGCAAGTGGGCCACGCTGATGCACAGCGCTTATCGACACGCATCTTTCACATCATCAGTAATTTCGCTCGTGCGTTCAACACGTGTTGTTAGAGCCGCAATTGGGAAAACATGTGCTTCCAGAGCATGAACGGCAAGAACGAGATTCCCGGGAAGGCGAATGACATGAAGGCGTCCGGTGGACTCGGAGGAGTGGTCATGTTTCACTGGAGGTCCCGAGGTAGAGCAACTCCGTTTGGACTGCGTGCTCCGTCTCGGATCTTGTCTACGATTCCAGGAGTGCTCCAAACGACCCGCGAAATTCGCCATAAGTTGATCGCAGGTTTGGCAGCTTCGCGACAAAGTTGCAGAAGCTCGGGTCGGTAGCTGTACAGAACGCACGAGGCACGAGCCAGCGTGGTGCTCAGTTTTTTGCGAACAGGGGCTCAAGTTAGCCGGTGTGGTTTTTCTTGCGTGGGACTGTACCTAAATAATCATCGTGAGGTATTCTTGGTCCAATTACTGGTTCCAAAAGTCTCAGGGTGGACATATCTCTTCTGGTGATGAGATTAGTCCATGCAGTTGCTCTAACAAGTAGCCTCGTCGAGATGTTCTTTGGCCAGACACGGGAGACCGGAAGGCTGCGGGCGTGAACCACGTAGACACATTTCCACTGGATCTTTTCTGAAATGTCCTGTATTGATGTTGATCTAGGGGACCAGATTGGAAAGCAATACTCTAAGATCGGCAGAACATGCGCAGTGTATCGCTATCAAGATGGGCTCTAGACCTCTGCCGACGTTTTGTATGTGCTGCAGAAAACGGCGAGATCGTGATGCGATGGAGTACACATGATTTGAAAAGGGTAACCGGGTGCCCGCGGTCACCCCGAGTGTCATGATGCTGTCACTGCGGTTGATAATTTTGTCATTATTCAGAAAACAACGAATGACTTTGTGCTAGAAAAAAAAGATTATTTTTCAATTGGTGAATGCAAAACAAAGAACGTGGAATCCAAACACAGTTGTATGATTAGTGGTTTGAGGACGGCATTGATAAATATCCAAGACTCCTTAGAATTTTTCGGATGACATACACCAACCAAGGCCTCCTGTATAGTCTGCACATTTCGAAAGCGCCCCCAGGCCGTCGTGTCCTCCTTCTCTAACGACCGTGTGCGCGGCGAGATGGCGCTGCGTACGTTAGAAGGCTATAGAAAGCCGATTGAAGAAAGCGTTCATCTCAAACCATGGAAAGCGTTTGAAATTTATAGCATATTCGATCAGCTCGTACCGAAATTGCTCTGAATTTAGGAATGTGCACAGCGCTACTCGATCGTGCAGCGCGAATTCGCATAAATATCGAGAACAAACAGCGCCGCGTCGGTCCAGGGCGGCGAGCGCCACCGTGCGTCACCTCGCGCTTTGTTCCTTTCTTCTAGCGGACGTTCGTGCACGGTGGCCGTCTGCTATAAATTTTTTAATCACGAATTTAGCGGTGCCACACAAACGAACATCGTGGACGTGATTTTCGATGGGGTCACGAAGAGGGTAATAATTCCATAGGTATATTTTGCCCATCATTGTTGGTTGAAGAAAGAGCGCCACCAGATAATTTCCCATGGCTCGGTGTCATCGAAACGCCTCCACAACTCTTTCCACGAAGTTCATAACTTTCGGGCGCTCCTTAGCCACCGCAGCAGTCAGCGATAATCGTGGCGATGTTAAGAAAGCTCGTCCTCCTCGCTGCCAGAAGAGCTAAGGAAATCATTGAGTGTCGCTGCGAGGCGTGTTCGTTTTCGCAAGGTTGCCATCTCGATAGACCGCGCGTCTGCTATTCTCTCCATCTCCTCGATTCCCGCTCCTGGCCGCAGTGCCTGATGGGACTGCACTCCGGCGCACCGTCGATTATCTTCGTGCTCGTTGGGGCAACGAAAATTCGCACCGAAGAGATACGCTCCGTTGATCGAGGGCGACGGCACGCACCTCGGTGTCCCGGTGCGTACCGGTGCGGATGATCGAGGGCACAATTAAAACCGGACGCCTCCTGCTGCCATCGGTCGCAGGTGCGCATGCGCTTCGTTTCCGCGTGGTGAGGAGGAAAACAGGGGGAAAGGCGGAGGGGTTTTCAGACGGCCAACGATTTTGTCAACCCCTCGCAGCTCGTATTGCAAACGCGGCACGTAGCTCACGTGACCCCGATCGAACAGATGGAAACTCTCTGGAATACCGGCTCTCAGCAGGGTAACGCCAGGGCTTTGTGCGCAACGCGGGGTATGCTCCTGCCCTACAGAGCCATTGTTACAGAGAGTTTCCAACTGCTCGATAGGTTTATGGACAGCATTTCCAATACGTCCGCAAACGTCTCCGCCTCTCCTTCTGCTTCTCTTTTCGCCACACGAAAACGCAGCGCATGCGTCTTGCGACCTATCGCTCAGAAGGCGTCGGCCATTAAATTGCAAACGCTCCCCATGATTTGACATGGACTCTGCCTTCCATCTAGACTCTGTTTATTGTCCAAGAGCCGTGTATAGAGAGAGTTTGGTCAATGGGAGGAGCGGGCAGAGGTGCATCAGACGCAGATAGAGGGCTTGACATGCAGTCTTGGTCAACCAGAAGCCGAAAATAATACCCTAGTGGTGGTAGCGAGAAACAGTTTCAATAGGCGCGGAAGAGATGTAGTAACTCTGCATGATTGAAAATATTGTGCACGTGATGTTTCGATTACGATCATGCAAAAAGACACAAGAAACGAATGTGTCGCCCGAATTTTGTTTTGTTCGGATGGTGTCGGACTGCTCGGACGGCAGACTCCCGGCTTTTGGCGACTGGCGTACGGAGTATGTCGATCGTTCCGCTAGTCGCACTCTTCCACGATGACCGGGATCGAACCATAACGTGCACCATATTTTCAGTCACTGAGAGTTACTCTGACGCACTAGTTAACTATCTTTCTCGTGACCACCACCAGGTTATTATCAGCGGTTTCTGGTTGGCCACATGTGAATTTGCGACGACGCCCTGGAACACGCCCAGCCCGCTTTCAGCCAATTGCGCCTCCTCATTTGGATCCTATATTTCTAAATAAATGGCCAGACTCTCTCCATATACGGCTTTGTCCTGTCCCAACGAAGAAGCATGAAGCATGTCCCAACAAAAAACCATGAAGCAACGGCGGCGGCGCGCAACTTTACGGACGGAGGCCCCCAATGTATTTTTCTCCTCCCGACAGGCATAGGGTATACATGAGGCATTGGCACAACACTCGCCAGCAACATATGCGGCACAGAAGCATAATCAAGGTGCTTCAGTGGAATTGCCGAGGGCTTCACAGTCAAGTGGCGGAGCTCAGAGCAAGATTTCAAGACAAGCCCGAAGAGTAGCCCGATGTCCTGCTTGTGCAGGAAGCCCACGCACTCGCCATTAATCTACGAGGTTTCATTCTCTACTCAAGCCCGTCGGTCTCCAATAATCGTCCGGAACAGTGCGCCACCCTCCGGGGAAAGCCTTTGTCTACATCAAAGGGGACTGGGATCAGCACCAGGTTGACCTCACAAAGTACTGCGATGACAACCAGAAAATAGTGGCAGTTCGCACCACGGTTTAGCGGCAAGTGAACGTCCTCTTCACATTAGTCTACTACCGACCAAGAAGAGGCAAGAAACACGACTACGATCACAAATGCATAGGGAATTTACACAATCTCTACTCAAAGGAACCAAAGCTTTACAGATGTGACTTTACTCTACAGCACCATCTCTGAGGTTACGACGCAAGCACAAAGGGAGCGGAGCAGCTCCTCAAATGAGATGCAGACGCCCGCATCCAACTTGTGAACAAATCAGGAGTCAAAGCGCGAATGGGGGACATCAGGCAGAAAGACACCATTCCCGATCTCACGTATTCTTCGAACCCTTACACTCAACATTAAAAGTAAAAGCGAGCCAGGGACCTCTGGGGCAGCGACCACTGGCCAATCTACTTTGAGTTCTCACCAACTCGGAAGATTAAAGGCACCAGCGAGAAAAGGGTAGTGAAAGCGGTTCACTGGGTCACGTTTCGACAGCGCTAGAAGCAGACAACTTTGCCGGGTCCAGCTTTGAGAGTCTGCTTAACAACACCTTGAAAGAAACAACCACCAAGACGAAAGTTTGAGGAACATGCGCCCACTCGCTACCTGTATCTCCTGTGAATATGGGCCAAGCGACTCCAAGCGGTACAGCGGTACCGCAATGGACGCAAGACCCCGCAAGCCCAGCGAGCAATCACGCGAGCCACGGTAGAGTCCAAGCAGTGCGATAAGCAACTTGGCACCGATAGATGGATAGACTTCATCTCCTCGTTAACCGAGAACACTTCGGTGAAGCGGCTGTGGGCGGTGAGTCGGTCGAGCCATGCTCGGGAAGAAAAACAGCAAGAAGGGCACCAGCATAATGCCAACGGTCGATCAGGGGCGCACCATAACACCTCTGGTGCCCTGCCGCATGCCCGCTACAGGCTTGGACCACGTTCATCTCGATCTCTTGGGTCCCTTACCACCATGCCGGGGTTTCACGTACATCTCGACTCACGTAGACCACTGCACCAGGTGGATCGAGACCACTCCCCATCCCGACATCACCGCCGAGACATTGGCCAGGACTTTTGTCGAAGATTGGGTAGCTCGCTTTGCTTGTCCCTCAACTGTCACTACATTTCGGGATGCAAATTCGAACCTTTGCCGTTCTAAGTTTACGGGCGTAAAAAACTATCCCTATAGATTACATAAAGCCCGCTTTCGACGACTAAACACCTGATTACACGTCAACCAACCAAATTTCTGGATTACAGGCAACCAACGCATCACCTGGCGGGAAACATGTCTCATGGGCAACATTACTTGCCATGCCGCCAGTGCGTTGCTACAAGCTAACCTTCAATCAGCTAGCCGTTACTTTTGTTATGTCACCAGCGGTGGATTTATTAGTTTTCTTCCCTTTCATTTTCTCTTAACGTCAAGATTCATGCTATCAGAGGGGAGCTTTTTGGGAGCCAGTGACAGAGCCCGTTTGGGGGGCAACAAGAGCCCACAGCACGGAGCTTGGTCAAAGACCTCTGGGACATCACAATGAACGCGGTCACTCCGAGCCAGACAACCAAGCAAATCGGACTTTTATTGATGCTTTTTTTTTGCACATTTTGTTTGCATTATTGTATCCACGAGAAAACGTTTTGGGTGCTATATTATTAGAGCACTCTTCACCCCTAATAACTTGCCATAAAAAGCTGTTATAATTGCAGTAGTATAGTTATTAGTTGAGACAGGCGAAAGACAAACGCATATAAGAACAATCAGCGCAAAAACGAAATCTCACAAAAGAGCAAAGTGCTGAAATCCAGGTATATGATGCAAAATTAAAACAAACATAAATTTGGAGTGAGGCACAGGTCTTTTCGTGCATGTGTCTGATGCGATAGGTGCTGAGTTTCACGCACAAGAAATTGAAAATCATGCAGGCTGTTTATAGTTCAAGTTTTCATAGGTCTATTAAGAAACAGCGAATGTCCAGATTGTTTTGGTGTGTTAGGTATTAAAGCGAGGTTCAATGAAATGTATTACTTCTAAAGTGCTTTGAGACAAACAAGGTTTACATTATTTTTTATCATTTCTACGAACACGAAAATAAGGAGATGGTTAAATCACGTTGATAATCTCGATTGAAACTCTCGCAATGACAATCATAACCTTTCAGTTTACACGTTTAATGCATTGCTCTACCCTACAACACTGACCAGACGCGGGCACCAAAATAACTCACTCCATTGGTCGTTAAAAAACATTCGAAAGCAAACCACAAGCAAGACGCCATAATCTGTGTGAGCGCATTTTCTCAATGTTTATTTCCATTCGGGTTACATATAAAAAGCACATTTTCAAAGTGGCTAGCATACAAAGGAGCGTGTTCGCCTCCTCAATCTGCGCTTCTTACGGATTGGCGCCTGTGTCTGCCTAATATGCGTCGAACCTGACGCGCCTAACCTCGCGAATTCGAATGCGTTGCACGGAGTTCAAGTCAGCGTTCAAACATCCGAGCTCCGTCTAAAGGCTACCAAGTCGATTAACATGGGGCGTACTTCAGACGCTTTTCGACTCCCGTCAGCTCGGCGTTCGCTATGCCTCCACGGCCTTGCTTACGCTCTGTACAGGTCGGGGACAAAAGTCTCCAGGACGCGAGCCGCGACTCAAACGCATTGACCTGCCGGCGGATGGCAGAGCAATGCTTTGAGTCGCGGCTCGCGTGTCCTGGAGACTTTTGTCCCTGACTGTACAGGCCTCCTCAAGGCAAAATACCCATGTTTCTCCAATACCTTGAAGATATGCTAGAGTCTTCTGTGCAGACTGGTATACATGTTGTTCTTTGCGGTGACTTCAATATAGATGTGCTATCCTCAGACCCAACTACGCAAAAACTTCTTGATACTTTGCATTCTTTTGGCCTGGAAAATGTGGTGAAAGTAGCTACCAGGGTGACGGACGTGTCTGAAACAATGCTTGACTTGTGTTTCACTAACTACCAAATGAATGAACTAGAGGCAGGTGTACTAATATCAGGCCTTAGTGACCATTTACCGATTTTTATGTTTTTCACACCTTACTCGACACAACGCAAAAAATCACCACCATGTACACCGATTACTTTTAGATTCATAAACGAGAATAAAATTATTTTTTTCCAGAGGTTAGTTTCGGAGACAAACTGGAACAACATTTTACAATTGGTTGACCCCAATACAGCATACGACGCCTTTATAACGACTGTGAAGGAACTTTACGAGCGAGCGTTTCCTATGACGGAGTTCAAAAGAAACAAGAAATCAAGAAAACCCTGGATTGACGCCGCACTTCGCAAAAGAATGCAACATCGTGATAAGCTTTACGGCTTATTCATAAGAACGAGGCATCCGAACTATCTATCTGAATTTAAAAAGGAGAGGAACAAGTTATCTCGCGACGTTAAGCGAGCACGAAGCAATTATTATGAAAACAAATTTGCAGACATCTATAATAATTCTAGGAAAGTCTGGGATACTGTTAACACCCTTATGTCAAAAAACAAAAAATGCGGTATTACTGAGCTTACTGTCGAAGGTGTGTCATTCACTGGGACTATGCTTGCTGACGAATTTAACAAACACTTTTTGGAGTCTGGTGCATCGAGTAGAAATACTTCAAACATTACTGACTACGAACGTTATATCACATCTAGCACAGAAAGTTCGATTTTTATGTTTCCAACTACAGAATTAGAAATAAACAACTTAATACAAAAACTAAAGAATAATAGCGCTTGCGGTGAAGACGGCATAAAAGCTAGACCTATAAAATCAGTGGCTAACTTGATTAGCCAACCACTATCACATATATGTAACCTAGTCTTGGGCACAGGTGTATTCCCAAGTAAATTAAAAATTGCTAGGGTATCAGTAATACATAAAGGAGGGGATAAAAATGATTTAAACAATTATAGACCAATTTCTGTTCTGTCAGTGTTTTCGAAAATTATAGAACAAGTTATCAATGAACGATTTCTAAACTACTTTAAAAAGACAAATCTTATATCAGAACAACAGTACGGCTTCCAAAAGAAAAAGTCGGCGGAAATGGCATTGTTAAGCATCAAAGATAAAATAATTAATAATTTTGAACACCAAGTGTATACAGTAGGCGTATTCATTGACTTAAAAAAAGCGTTCGATTCAATCAAGCACGATATTCTATTGGGAAAACTTTATAGATGTGGGATTAGAGGGAAATCGCTTAGCCTAATAAACAGTTATTTATCAAATCGGTTGCAATATACAGACGTTAATAACGCGAATTCAAATATGGGTAAAATAAAGTACGGTGTCCCGCAGGGCTCTATCCTTGGCCCACTGTTATTTTTAGTGTATATCAATGACATAACTAACGTACCGCTTTCTGGAGATATAATTCTTTACGCTGATGACACTAATATATTTTTTTCTGGGAAAAACCTACAAGAGATTGAGCACCACACCAATACGTGGCTCAGAAATGTATCATTATGGCTCATAGCAAATAAGCTAGAATTAAATACTAAAAAAACTAAGTATATTATTTTTAGACCACGTAATAAATGTGTCGAGCAAGAAATCCTCATACAATATCACGGCGAAATTATTGAACGGGTTGTTTCGCACAAATTCCTTGGCGTTTTGTTTCACGAAAACTTAAGCTGGTCTTGTCATGTAGACAAACTAAGAACCGAGATCTCGCGCTCCATTGGTCTTATATGTAGAGTTAGACATTTATTGCCACGTCGAATAAAGAAACAGTTATACTACGCATTGGTTCATTCTCGTTTTAACTACTGCCTACTAGTATGGGGAACAACAACAAAAACAAATATAGACAGCCTATACACACTGCAAAAGCAAGTCTTGCGTTTAATAGAAAATGCACCGTACAGGAGTCATACTGCTCCGCTTTTCAGAAAGCACCAGTTATTAACATTGCAAAATGTTATAAAAAAGAAATTATCTTTAATCATCTATAGTCAAATAAAGTCCGAGCCAACAGCCTTTTTTCAACAGTACCTTTGGAAAGAACATACTTACAATCTTAGATCCACCAACTACACAAGAGGAAAAGTACGCACAAACTACGGCAACCAAAAACTATCAAACCAAATACCCATCCTTCTAAATGACCATCCTGATCTGATGGCTATAATCGAAAACAGTGTGTCAATTCAGGCTTTAAAAAGAAACATGAATATGTACTTTTTGTCATCTCAAGAGTGACTGCGTTCTCAGGTTTATTTTTTTTAGAGTGTTATGATATGTGCTGTGTCATGTTTTATGCTTCTTTTTTATCAAAGCAAGTTATTTGTTATTTTCTTGAATTTATGCAGTGCTATCCCGTGTGCACTGTTGTGCTTAGGGTTTTCATATGGTTGTTTACATTTCGCAGGTTTTCATTTTTCTGCCTTCGTGTGTGCCACGCTGAGTGATGTGCCGGGGGGGGGGGGGAGGGGAGGGGGTCGACGCCTCGTCAGGCATTTAATTGCCTTTTGCGACGGCCTCCTAGACAACTGTGATGTATGTTGTCTGAATAAAACATTGAATTGAATTGAATTGAATTGAATATAATGCCTATTGCTACAGGTGTGGGCCGACAATTGTCTGAGGAGGTTGACTTCCCGTGCGACTTGTGCAACAAATAAATCCCGACAAGTCAACATGAAACCAGGTGGAGCGTGCACCTGCTCGTTTTTGTCGAAATTCGCGGAATTGTGTTTTCACCGGCAAGAAATATTGGCGTAGTTCATTGAACATTACTGTATTTATCCACATCGTTATTACGATTATGATGTTAAGATCCTGAGACTGCGAGGGGAACTTGAAAGAAAAAGTGTAAGAAGACACAGCAATAAGGGACAGACAAACGTCTCAAACTCGGCTAACAAATGTTATTCACTCCACAGCTTTTATAACCGCCTTCCAAGGTTACCGCCAACGCACACCGATTCGCTTCTCTCTTCCCGTACAACCACAAATAAGACCTTCTACATCCCAAAGGTTCACCGTCGTACTCCGCAAGGACGCTAGGAACAAAAACACAAAAGAGCAACAGCAAACATCCAAAACTTAATCTAGAACCGCACGCATCAAACAACGTCCTTTTGAAAAAGTATATATAGAAAGGACATACCCAACAAAACCCACACAAAAAAGCGTGATAAAGGTCAACCGTGAACGCACAGACATACGCTTCTCCCTTTCCATTACAACCTAAAATCGTACTTTGTTCCGTTCCGAACGAAAACACAAAGGAAAGCAGTAAACGTCCAAAACCTAATACAGAACCGCATGCTTCATACAATGTCGTCTTAAAAGAATATTAACCTATATATATATTAATGATCTCCACCTTCCCTTACAAAAAATTTATATCTGGCCAGATCTGAAGATTTCAGATATGGCCATATCAAAAATTGGCCACATATAACCTGATATAGTATATCTGCCAGATATAGCCTCATAATGCCAGATATAGCCTGATATCCCTGGCCAGGTATGGAAATCCCAGATCTGGCTAAGTAAGGAAATTCCAGATCTGGCCAGGCATATCAAAAGGATACAAGCCTGAAATCAGCACTTTATATCTTTTTATTGTCTACGATTCTCCCAAGTGCCCCGGCCCGTACTCGAGGAATTATAGGAACGGTGATCCTTCAGCTCCCTAGTGATCGCTAGTTTTGACCAATTCCATGGTTACACAGTTTCGAGTGTAATTCGTAGTCACCCTGAACAAGCGTCCCATAAGGCTCAAGGACCTGTCATATCACTTTTAAAATTTCTCGTCAATGGCGGCGTTTATGATACTGTGCATTCTGTCCAACCTTCAACCAGGCTGAGGCGCCGAAATCTCTTACAATATTATCATTCTCGTGATTGTTGTTTTAGCAAAAATTACTTAAAAGCCGAGAAATCACAGCAACCAAAACCAAGATTTAGCTCGGATTCAGCGGAGCTGTTTATAGCATTTTTAGCGTTTCTGACTTAATATCAGCGTCTTTGAAGCTGTACGAGAATGATAATTATGTAAGAGATATGTCTGCAGCTCATCCAGGTTGAAGGTTGGAGAGAATGCACAGTACTGACATTGGCGAAAAATGTTAAAAATGATATGACAGGTACTTGGGTTCTATACGACACTTGTTCAGGGTGACTCCGAATTACACTCAAAACTGTGTAACCATAGAATTGGTCGACATTTCCGATCACTAGGCAGCTGAAGAAACACTGTCCCCATGATTCCTCGAGTACGGGCCGAGGTGCTTGGGGGATTTAGCAAATTGTCTATTCCGGCGTAATGTTAACACTGCAAAATAATTAATTCTATATTGAAATCCTCGTGAAAATTAGCACAAATAATCTCAAACTTAAGGTTGCCGAAGCTGAAGTTTGGGATTATTTGTGCTAATATTTAGCTTGCGAACAATGAGTCATTCACAGTTTGCTAACAAAGTAAATTTTTAACTTTTTGTTTTACTTTTTAATATATTGAAAACCGGCCGCCAGATAAAGCTGTATATACGCCAGATAAGGCTGTGTATACGCCAGATAAGTCTGTATATACGCCATATCAGGCTGTATATATGCCAGATAAGTCTGTATATACGCCACATAAGTCTGTATATACGCCATATCAGTCTGTATATACGCCAGATAAGGCTGTATATAGGCCGTATATAATCATATAATGTTTGATATGGCCAGATATATCTCAGATATGATTTCCATACGGGTTAATATGCTTCTTCTTTGTGCCTGTTCACCGACGATTGTGTCAATTACCGACCCATTCTTTCATAACATGATCATCATGCTCTCCAAAAAGAGCTTGAGTCTGTAATCCATAGGTGTGAAAAATGGCAGATGACGTTAAACTTCAATAAATGTAGATCCCTATCATTTTCCCGCAGTTCGCGTGCCACACCATTTTCGTATTACCTCACTAACACTCAAGTAATAGCATGCTCATCTTATAAATACCTGGGTGTTCATCTCACCTCTGACCTATCATGGACTACTCACATAACTTCTGTTATTTCTAATACTAACCGTTTTCTCGGATATTTGCGCCGTAACCTCAGACTTGCTGCACACTCCGTGACACGACTAGCGTATACTACCTTTATAAGATCGAAGTTAGAATACGCCTCATCTATATGGTCCCCATGGCAGTCCTACCTTGCAAATAATCTAGAATCCATCCAAAACAGAGCCCTTCGTTTTATTTATAACAACTACTCACCATATACCGGCATATCAGGATTACGCCAATCAGCTAACCTTCATTCACTTTCCATTCGCCGCCTTTCTCTCCTCCATCGAATTTTTTTATCACAATAGCCACCTGAAAGAATCACTGCTATTTTCCCGCGTCTATATCACCTATGTAAATTACGTCCAATTCGATCATCAACTGTTTCTCACCAGACTTCCACTCTATTATTGGCCATCGAGGATTGGAATTCACTACCTCATAACATTGTTTCTATAAATGATACTACTAAATTTGTTGAAGCCATTACCCTCTCTTTATCTAATTTACCTAGCTAGCTTACAGTGTTATAATTGCGTTTATTGTTCTATTTGTTTTTGTTTTATTGCCATCCCCTTGTACAATGCCCCACGGGCCCTCAAGGAAAATAAATGATGTTGATGATAATTATATAGAAAGGATATTCCGAACCAAACACAAAAAGGAAGAGCGTGAAAATATAATACATTCACATTTTGAGAAACATTTTGGATTGGTTTCCTTGATGCATTGAAGCTTGACTTACGCAACTGCCCAACGTATTTATTCTAACCATTTCTTGCGCTACACGTTTCATGTCATTAGATTCTCTGCATAGCACTTCTGTTCCTGACCAGTGAACCGCACAATTATTGCATTCCTGAATATGTGTAGCCAATTCCAAATTTGACATTTTGTTTTTCACGCTCCGTTTGTGCTCAGTTAGTCTATCATTGATGCATCTTGAAGTTTGACCTACATATTTGACGCCACAGGCCAACGGTTTCTGGTATACTACGCCTTTTTCGCAAAATACGGATTATACGCGGTGCTGTTTTTGACATCCTCTATGTTCGTTTTAAAAAGGTGTCAACCCACTTATCTTGAAGTCCGTAGCGAAAACGATGTCGACACCAAACTTTTGGCACACGCCTTCAAGTGGTGCGATATGTCATGAAAGTATTTTATAACAGCTCTCCGGTTTCTTGATTCCTGGTTTTGCTTCACATCTTCGATTTGTAAGAACAGTTGTCTTTTAATGAATGCTTCTTAATACTCCGCAGCTTCTAGTCCCCTCCAATGTTTCTATACTGCTTGATTCATGTAATGGGTGCACGACGTATTCAGCATATTTTTAACTAAAGTCTTGACCACTCCGGTCTTGACTATCTTCGAATGACAACTATGTTTGGAAAGGACTGGTTTTGCGTTATCTTCCCGTACTCCCAGCACAACCTATCCCTAGCATGAAAGCGTATATTCAAGAACTGTAGCGCTCCTCTTCAAGTCTTTCCACAGTGAACTGTAGTTCCGGGGCCTTTGATCTTAAGGCCCGTTCACACTCTTGCGACCTCTTTAAACTGGGTTCCTTAAAACCTCGTACAACGAGAGGACACTGGCGCCATGCATCTACTGGGTAGCAGTGTAAATTTGGCGGTCTCGCATATTTTCTATTTCTCTCGCTCATTCTCCTTTCTTTCTTGGCTCTAAAAACGTTTGTAAACGTTATAAACGAGCCTTTCTCATAGGTATTACGCACATTTGACCTCGGAAATCCCGTAAAACCTTCGGTCTTGGGAAATGCAGTTCCCAGGGTCACCGCATAGATGGCGCCAGCGTGCCAGTGTGTCCTCTCGTCCTAAGAAATTTTAAGAGGTTTTTAACAAGTCTCGTCTCTCTCGGTCGTACTCGGTTGCAAGAGTGTGAATGGGCCTTAACCAACGTTTCTAGAGATTTTGATAAACCTTCCTTAAACGTGCAAATAATGATGTCATCAACATACCTTCTGACGGACCCTACATCTAGTGCCATTTCATTCATTTTGTCCTACAAAACTCTGTCCATGGTGCTGAGGTAAATTTCAGCTAACATGGGCACGACCGAGGAGCCTATACATGCCTCATCTTTGTGCACATGTTTTTGACCTTCCAATTTCAGAACAGTTGACCATAGATACAGATGCAATAACGTAAGGAAGCCTTCTACCGACATTGCTGACTGAGATTAAAACTTAACTAAATTCAACTCCAGAAACTACAGTTTCGTTTTAATGTACCCCAAAATGATTGAAATATGCAGGCATACACTGTGCAGGAACATTCACCTCGTTTAATATGGCAGAGGACTGGCAGATGTGGTTTTTGTTTACGCTGTGAAAGGCACAAAATGCTCAGCTTTGTGTCAATATAAAAACTAGAGCAAAAAATGTTTTTTTAGCTCTGCGCAATCCCTAGAGTATTTTATCCTTGGAATGGTTGTAGCACGATTCCCCCGGTGGCAATTATCCCGTCCCAAATGCGATGTGCCATTTTCTACGAGTGTCAAAATCCTTGCAGTCAAAATCCCCGTCTTGCCTCCCCGGATGCCAACATCTCCGTGTCCGATTCTCCCTTTTGTACATTTTATAATCATCGTTATCACCTGTGCTATATCGTGAAAGCCGCTGCTTTGCTAGTCAATGTCCCGCATTAATGGCACAATTCGAGGGAGTTTTTTTTTTTTAATCTTGATTCTTCCTCTGTTTAAGTTAAACTGTTCGCAGACGACTGCGTGGTTTTTGAGAAACTGGCAACAGTCCAGAAGCAGGAAATATCCAACCAGTCGCTAGGAGAAATGTAATACTGTCTCTTGCATAATTACAAACAAGAGAAAGGTCTTAAACTTCCGCTGTTTATACGCGGCATTGAACGAATTTAAGTATTCGGGAATTGTTTTGGCTAATACTCTGCGCTGGAGTAGTCATGTGGATGACATCAGAGCCTTTCATGCTGGAAGTTTTCGGGCTACGGGCCGTTTGTGGCTAGTAGTCGAAAACTGATTTTTGTTTTGTTTTGTTTATCTTCTTTTTTTAGAAAAGTTTAGAACGAACTTTTTCAGGCTTGCAGCTTACCGAATTCGGGGGCGGGGGGAGGGGGGGGGTATATGGAAACATGTATGTATGAAGCCTTTTACGAAAAGTTAAGTTCCGAACACCGCCTTGTTGTTCTTTTGGAGTTTCGGAAAGGTCGGAGGCTTTTCTTCTAAACATGCATGACGTGTTGTATCCTGTTTGGATAGTTCACGATCCATTGTCCGGTTTCTTTACTCTATTCACCCTTCAGCTGACAGTGCACGGGAGGCTGCATGTTCACCGGGCCAATCTCATCACTTGAGGCCGACATTTTGAGGAGTTCAGCGAGCGTGCAGCTTCCACCGGACTTAGCAGACTGTTTGGACAGCTAGTTATTTCGATTTCGCTTATCTTTTTTTTTTCGGAAAATCTAGTACGAACTTTCAATACTTACAAGATAAAGTTTTAAAAGCCTCTACGTTATCCACATCCTTTTAGTTCCAAGGGCACTTTCGTACACCAGCCAAATGCTATAAAATAACTGGTCTAAGCGTTTATTTTCGCAATCGCTATGAAAGTCATCAGTACTGAAAGCGGCTGGGAGATGCTGGTTTACGAAGTAATTTTATGTATTGTTATCCGAAGGACTGAGCAAAACATGTACTGGGTATGTCGAAGAAGAGAGACAAGCAAACCAAAGATCATTACTGGCGTCTCTAAGCTTCGCGTTGTTAAAGTCACAAATAGTCAGAGTCGTGCTCCAGACCCAACCGAGATTTACCTGTCTGAAACTTCATTCAGAAATGAAGGCGAGCACACGTGAGACTGCATGAATATTCATTAGTGTGTTTTGTCGTGAGGGTAATTTGTATTAGATAGTCATCGTCTACTGCCTTTTTATTTGGAGGACGGAGGCCAGTGCAGCAGATTCTTCTGGGCGCGGCAGCAAAGATCACGGACAGCACTGCGTCGCAGCTGCCCTCTGCGTCAACGCTTCGACGAACAGTCACAAGGCAAAGGCAACGTACAATATTTGTCTACGATATTCCTCCCAGCAGAGAAGATATCCATCTCCCACCTGATATTCAAAATACGTTTACTAAGAATGGTAAAAAAAAATTTTAGTGATCCGTTTTTTATGCAGGTGAATTGCAAACAAGAGGCGTTCCTACTGCACGATAGTGGCGAGGGTGACGTCAACCGCATCATTTTGTTTGTTATGAAGCGGAACTTGGAGTGCTTAGGAAGTGCAGGTGCATGGTTCTGTGATGGGACGTTTAAGATAGTGCCCTCACTATTCTACCAGTTGTACACACTTCATGCTCTCAAGAACGGGATCGTCGTGCCCATGGTGTACGGTCTACTGCCCAACAAAACCGAGGAAACCTATCGGAGGTACGTCACTACTAATTGTTACCTTATTAACTGCTGTTGCAATGTGTAGTGATTGGTTGTTCAAATCGTGCTCATTGCGTGTTACCTTACCAGGTTCTTCTCAGTCGTCATCGACAACGTCGGGCCCTGCGCTGTTCGTGAGCTGTACACGGACTTCTAGATTGCTGCTATTAACGCTGCTCGTGACGTCATTTCGGACATCCGGATTCAAGGGTGTTTTATTCACCTGGACCAGTCGGTTCATCGTAAGCTATGCGCGCTGGGATTCCAAACACGTTATGGCAAGGACGAGGCATTTGCAGTCAAGGTGAGTTTGTTGTTATACACAGATAAATAATGATCATTTTCTTCTATAATATAGCCGATGTAACAGCTGTTTTAATTCCAGATGAAAATACCCCCAGCCTTGGCTTTTCTGCCTGTTAGTGCTATCCCGGAGGCCTTTCAAGACTTGTTGGAGGTCTTTCCACAGGAGGCAGATCGAACTCGCTGACTACTTTGAGGACGTGTACGTCGGTCAACCACGTCGGAACGGCATCTGCTCGGCTCAATTTCCTCCGAAACTGTGGTCCGTGTACTGAGGCGGCACTTGATGGAATGCCCTGTACAAATAACAGTGCGAAGGCGTGGCACTATGGGCTGCAGGTAATTGCTCATAATTTTATGTGCCTACTCGATTTATCGCGCATATTCAATTGGCAATTTTTATATCTTATTTCTTATGTTCCTAGTTCTCGTTTTTCAGAGCAACGTAAGTTGCGCTTCACCAAGCCTCCTGGATGTTCCTCGACTCTTTGAAGAAAGAGTCGCGAAAGAGAAGCGAAATGAAGCTCAGTCAAGCGGCAAGCGGGATCACTGCCACAAGGGTGTCGCGGAAGCAGCAAGCCTTCAACAAGCGCCTTCAAAGAAATATTGGACGCTACGATGGAACAGAATAACGTGGACATCCTCGTGGCTTGAACCAGAAGTATAAACATTGTAAGCGGAGAGGTATATGCAGAGTTACCGATGCAAATAAAACTCTTTTCGTGAATTGACGCCTGTGTGGTTGTCCTATCAATATTACTGAACAACATTTATAACTCGACTGTGTCGTATACCCAGAAAAGTAGACAGCGTCTACTGCGAAAGTAGAGCATTTAAGCCAAACTTAAGCCAAAACAGACATTACGCTACAAAGCAAAATACCAAATGAGGGAGAACCTTCGTTCGTAATTAATAACTCTTGAAGCAATATACTCAATAAAATGTGAAAATTAAACACATAAGAAGCGTTTAATAGGGTGATGAATCGTCATCTGGACGAATTGCTCCTATTACGAATTGCCCTACGACGAATTGCCCTATGCGACGAATTGCCCTGCTACGAGTTGCCTGCTAGATAAACTTGAGTTTGTCTAATATTCGCCATTCTTTCCTTTTTTTTGTGTGTGTTCACTGTGCCAAACTTTCTGCCCTCAACTCACCGACCGTTTTCGTTTTTCGAGGTATTTAGTGTCTAAATGTTCTGCCGTTCAATTTCGTACTTAAAAGCCTTGCTTTCCCAGGTTTCTGTGTTGTGGTTGACAATCGGCATGCGTCTGTCCTTCAACCCGTAACGAGACTTGGGGGAGACGCCGGAGAAACTGATAAGGGGATAGGAGCACGGGGTTTCGGATAACCGAATATTTGGAGGACAGGGCAGATAACGCGGGGAATTTGCAGCTGGGGATTTGACACGGGATTTCGCGATTGGGCTATTTTGTGTACCACCCTTGCAATGCATTCAAAATAAAACAGCTTCTTAAACTTCAGAATGTAGCATTTTTTTATCTGATACCAATGTGAACATTTGTATGAGTGTTTCATCGTGTTGCATAATCTATAATTTTATGTCAACCTTGTGTAGCACACAAATTTCAGAAAAAAAGGAAAATAAAATATGCCGAAGTTATTAACCAATGTTTCAAGTAAAAAAAAGCATATTGAAATGGTGCTAGTGCCGCAAAATGAAATAAATGCACGATATAATATATTTGAAAAGCAATGACGGCAATAAAAATACAAATTTCAGTTGAGATGGAAGACAGTTAAACGAGGGTAGATTTGATATAATTGCAAAAACTGTAAACATCTGTAAAAAAACACGAATATTCCTAATAATGTTGAAGCTTATTGTGCTGTATGTGCCTGCAGGAAGGTTTCTAATCAACTATAGTAAAAAAAAAGCAATGCCCGCAGAAGTACGAAGTCTCTAGAGGTGTCTTCAGTGCCGTGGAAGGTTTACAAACTCTAGAATCGAGGACGACCATGGATTTCACACACTATGTGAGTCAACCTCGAAAACGCAACATCAATTGCTGTGGACTGAACAAGCGTAAAATTGTCGTGCGTAGAAGGGGTCTCCAGGTCGATGAATCATGACGGATTTCTTTCAGTATCAGGACTTATACCGCGACATGATCAACCGATAAGAGCGGGACGCGCCGGAGTGGTGCCTTGACAATATATTGCGATCTCGGTCGTAATTGTTTTGCGTCCCGCTTATGCAAATTGCTCTTGAGTTTTGCGTTTTCATTGAGTAACTCTTACTAAAAAAGTATGATTCATCCAACTGATTAAAAAAAAACGTCGAAAAGCTATTCAATGAAAAATAATGCAGTCATAGATAAGCCTCAAGCCTACAGCGGTTTGGCCATTAGGGGAACTAATTTAAGCTCGAACAAAATAGCTAAGGCTGCTGGGGCAGCATGTATACCACATGTCGTCGAGGCGCCCTCTAAAAAAACCGTGACATGGAAAACGTATGAAGCAGCTCGTCACCAGGTGTGTATTGAGCAAAAGCCTGGCAACTGGTAAGCCTTTTTCATATAATGAATATCTAGTAGCGACATTAGTTGAGGCCGAGAAGCCAATTCATCAGCAACTGCCAAAGCGTCAAGTTTCTGAGAGGAAAAAAATTCCTGAGCGAATTCGACTCCCAAACAAGTCCATTTTTCCTGGGATGCGTGCGAAGCGGAATTTATTTCTTGGATTCCAGGCGATCTTTATAGCCACACGACACTCTTAATCTGGTTCCACTTAGGTTCCAGTTAAGTTCCGCATAAGGCTGGCGTTCCACTAACTTCGACTGAGCCCGGGCAAATGTTAAGCATACCAAACGATTTTAAGTGGAACCCTTGTTTTTTTTCCTTTCTATATTTGTTTTTTTTAGGTTCAACACGTGAATTTGGAACAGGCTGCCCACCTGTTCCACCTAAATCTGTTCAATTTTCCAAAATCTTGTTCCATTTAAACTTTCCGCACTGTCTTTTTTTAAATTAATATGCGACTCTCTTCTACATGTGTTGTGTGTTGAGGAGAAACCCTACAGAAATAAAGGAAGCATTCCATTTTTTTCTAAATTTACCACATTGTTAAAGATTTGGACATTATGTACCAGTCTTTACTTTGCCTACAACAATTATCTTGAGCTTTCCACTTCAAGTGCAAGCGTTATCTATTGAAAATTGCATAAGTTTTTCGTCACTGCTATACAGGCGTAAATCGTCGTCATACTATTAAAAAAATATTGTTGCATAAGTTTTACGTCGCTGCTATGCAGGCGTTAATTGTCATCATACTATTTAAAAAAATCTTGTTTTAATTCGTTAAAGCAGAATTTGAACTGTACATACTGTAACTGAACTCATGAAATTGGTAATCAAACTGCTTAAATAGAGACAATCCCGGCGTCGGACTTCTCGAGGTACGTTCAAAGCGCAATATTTAGAAGATCAAGGGATGTTCTTCCTATTTGCGGAAGTGGCCGATTGGCATCTGTCGCAAATCATGACCGTCAAGAATAAAACTCAATCAGTCAATCAACTAGTGTTTACTGCAGAGTTATGGAAGAACCACAGGACTTCGCGCTGCCATGCTTCAATTATAATTATAATATTGATAATAAAAATAATTTAGTGCTTTTACAGTGTCCAGGGATATTCAATTGGTCTTCTCACTGGCACAGTTCAATAGAACGCACAAACAAACGGTTGCGCGCGCAGACACCCACATACATGCGCGCACGCGCGTACACACGCATGCACACGCGCAAACGCAAGCAGGCGCGCAGACGTCCATGCATGCACAAGCACAGACGCACACGCATGCAGACACAAGCACGCTCATGCGTCCACACGCGCACTCACACACACAGGCGCGCATGCACGCACACACACGCGCACAAGAAAATAGGACCAAGGAAGAGTTGCTTGAGATAGTTTCGGTTTTACACAGAAACAAACACATCTAAAGTTTAGATAAAACATACGATTGACTATATTTTGTTAATTTATTTACATTATTATTGTAGTGACATTCTTGTTATAATACTTATAATATTAACTTTCTTAATTTCGTGTAAAACAAGGAAAAAAAGAGACTTAAAGACTGCGCATGACCATTGCTATTTCAATCAGCTTCCGTTTGGGCCAATGTTACTTTGGTTTGGACGCTGCCGTTGGATGGCTGGTCGAGTTCCGGAGGCTTTGAGAATCGCCTTCCTTTTTACGTTTTAGCCGTGTTAGCGGATATTCTAGATACCTTCCGTACGAATACCGTGTTCAAGAATAGAAAGCAATAACTAAAAACTGGAATACGAAACGCCGGTGAGCAAGTTTCTTTTGTTTCTGCGAAGTGCGCTACTGTTTCAAACTTTGTCGTGTACCGCGTGCTTGCTAAGCTATGCTTGATACTAACTATGCTTCTGCCCGGTGTTATTTCGTTATTTGAAAAGAGCGTACCTTCTTCAAAACCTGTGGATCGCTCCACAGTGCGAGAAAGATACCCGTGCGGCAGAACCATGGGCCTGTTCTGGGCGCCGTCTGACGACGCTTTTGCGGACCGTTCAAGTGCCGTCTCACGGCAGTTCAAGCATTCAGTAGCTGTCCCCAAGGGTTAATCACAGGTTGTGCTAGTTCTGATATGTTGTCTCAACAGCCGCTCGCCACCGATTTGTTTCATAAAGTGGGAGCGAGAAAAACGTTACAAGAGCGAGCAGCATGATTTCTTGCCTCTGCTAATGCCTGCCCAAGCAGCACAGAGTTTGGCCAAGCATTGGCCAATTGCTAGCAATGGTCCTTTGGCCAGTGGCCAGCCATTGGCCGATGACTAGTCTCTCTCTGGCCATTGGAGCTGAGCTAGCCATCGGCCAAGCATTGGCCGGTGAATGGCCACACTTTGGCCATTGGCCAAAAGACGATCGCCAGCCAATGGCCAATGCTTGACAAAAATCCGTGCTGCTTGGGTGTGCCGCAGAGACCCGTGGTCTCCTTCGCATTTGCCGAAGAGGCACACTTTCCAAGTTTACGATTGTATGATGTAAAAAAAAAGAGTTTAGGTGTCACGTTTTTTACTGGCGGCGAAAGCCCCTGCAAAAAGCAGAGCAGCTGAAAAAAGCGAAAATATGAAAAAAGGCGGGAAACAATTAGTTAAACGCCTAATGTCGAACCTGAGTATTCGATGGAGTTGAAAGGCTACCAACTTGCCATCTCGCCCGGTTATTCTTTCTGTCAAAAAATAATAACTAATTTCAATAAAATTAATAAATGTCAACTAATAAGTGGTTATAAATTCGTAATCGATGCAGTACAGCCCTGCCCTGTTCTACTGGTTTCATGATATCATGTAATGTGTAAATGTATAGGACACTTCATAGCAACCATTTATGTCCGACCCATTATATTGAATCTTTCCTCTAAAACCTCGAAGCTATATAAAATAAGTGGTCGTTATAAACTAAGCCGCACCACTAAATGTAAAATAGCGTGTGACTTGTATATATCGGAAGGGCGCCACGAGAGCGCAGGATGCGAGAGCGTCGCGACACCAGAGCGCCGCGACACGAGAGCGCATGTGCGCGCCTTGTTTTCTCGTATCGAACGCTTTACGTCATTTTATTGGTTGAGTACGCAGACCTGAAGGAAGTCTTAAAAGTACAATTGTACGGCAAAGCGCCGTACAATCAAACCAAGCATTCTGCGGACATATCCTTTGCAATCACCGAACACACAGAAAAACAAAAAGGACAAGGTCATATTCTATGAAACGTTTTGATCCTGCTAAAAACGAGTTAGCTGTAGGGACGTCTTCTTCTGTATTTTTTTACGACTTCAAAGTAATCAAATTTTCCACCTCACTCTCGCGTTTGCGCATCATGATTAACTACCACCAGCTCGCCTGGACATTAACTGTCTTCTTCGAATAATGTTTGCCACTGAAAAACGTAATGCAGTTCGTGGGAACGTGAACCCTAAGCACTTTTTCTCTTCCCGCCAATCTCTGAACAAAGGGCTACTTCTTTCCCAGGTTCGAAAATAACTTTGGAGAAAACTGGGAAGACGACCTTTTGTCGCACGAAACCTGAACGAAGGAAATACAAACATTGGAGAGGAAAACATTTGTGTTCCTTCACCTGGAAAGCGGGTTAAACGCTCCGGTTTAACACGAATTTTCTAATGACGCACACGCGAAGCTTCGGGACGCGATACTAGAGATACGGTGAAAGAGGTTCCAACTTCCATGTAGGTCGGCTCTTTGTTCATGCGTAACAGAGGGCAACCTGTCCACCAAGAACACCGATGTTATTGTGGGAAAACCTTTCAAGGTTGGGTCAACCGTGAACCGTGGGTGTAAAGGCGAATATAAAAGAAAGTCGGGCACTGCGGGCGTTCGTAACGACGAAGTCGGGTCTTCCAACAGAGTGCTGTTCAGGACGTTGAAATGCTATCAATCACGAAGTCTAAAAAAATCATCTGCTTTTGCAACACAATGGTTATTCCTATCGGCTCGATAGACTGAACAAGAACGCCGGACAGAGGACATGGAGGTGCTTCAAGAAAAGCTGCAGCGGTCGAGCCACAACAGCGGGCTGGGTCAGTGCACTGACCCTCGTCAAGTTAAGCAAACGGTTATTGTACCATAATAATAAACTTCTGTCTCTAGAATTTTGCATTTGTCAGAACTCGATTATACGATTGAGCTATTACGTAAGTTATTGTACTCCGGCTAGCACTGAGTCGCCTTCAGTGTGCCATTTTTTAGAATAACATACTTTTCATATGTCTGCACATTTGTGCAGACCACCGGCGAGCACCAGGGTCCGCTGCCAAATCCCGATGTCTGTCGGGCAGGGAGGTGATTGCTGCGGTCAAGGAGAAAGCCAGGACAACCATTTATCAACCGCGAATGATGATTGCGCGAGCTACCAGCGACCTAACAAGTAAGCAGTGATATCTCACCTGAATCCTAACTAAACATCACGATTATTTGCAACTGCTTTTGATAATCGTGGTCACTCGCTGACCACAAGAAATGCTATGAATTTAAAGACGACGACCTGGACTAAAAGGGATAAATATAGATGTTTATTTCTCTCTCTCTTCTCTCCAACAGCGTCAAATACTTTTCTTTCGTAGTGTTTCTAACTGCACAAAGTGCACGATTTTCATTTCAGGTTCTGAGCAGCTGCAGCTTCCATCGGTAAGAGCCTTGGCCCGCTCAGCACAAAGGGTACGCCGCGCCTTAAACATGCCGCTGTCTGCTCCACAGCACATTCACGAAATTAACCTCCTTAGCTGGCTTGAATCGCTTCCAGGCGGGCGATCGTTCTTGTTATTACTCTGGCGCACATGAGAAAGATCGTCTATTCATGTTTGCGACGGACGAGAACCTTCGACTCTGCAGCCAGTACGCTGACTGGTTCGTCGACGGCACTTTCGACGTCTCGCCGTCGCTCTTCCATCAGGTACGACTCACGCCTATGTTGCTATACATATGTAAAGGCCCGTTCGCACTGTGCCATTTCTTACGTTAAGCTACGTAACCAGCTCTTACGACAACTTACGTTATGGCCGCTTACGAACTGCGCGTTCACACTATACCCTGCCGTCCGTAAGAAAGAACCAATGTGAATCCTCTGGTAATGATTACGGTCAGCCAATAGCGTACCATCCAACATGGCTGCCGTCTGCGGTACCCGCTGGTACACCGCTGGCCCCGCTTCGATTGCAGAAAATGCGATTGCGCTCTCGAAGAAGAGCTAAGAGGCTCGTAACATAACTGAAAGGAGGCATACCCTCGGTTTTAGCTGTGGCTTGTACATGTGCAATTGTAACATGCGCGTGTAACTACACACCCAGTATGCTCTTAATGTTCCAATTATTTAGCAAAACTTTGTTTAGCTTTCCTACCTTTGGCTGCGGCTGCTTCTGCGTCCTGCCGATCGAGTCAACACAATACACTAGGATTGTTTTGGCTCAATCGAGCCAGAAGAAGGAGTCCATCTAGGTTGTAAATACGGATAGTTGTGGAGGAAGAAGAAGGCTTAAATACACTTGATAATCCAGTGGTTGAACGTGCATTCTTATATTTGTTCAGCTGGTACTATCCAAAGATATAAACCGACCAGCTCAGCTCCAACCCGTCGTAATTTACTACAATTTGCGAGACGTAGCCATGTCAACGATTACTGCGTCTCACTAGGCTTAGGAACAGCCAGATTCAGAAGACGATCTTAAAACTGAGTCGTAGGTCTCCACATCAATGCTTTGTGATTTAAACGAGGTAAGGCAAAGCGAAAGCATGCTGCACTGTTCGTTGCCGCTGAACGTGCCCAATAGTTTTGCAGCGCCATGACCAATTTCCACCGAAGCGAGCGATACACGGCGCCGCCATGTTTGCCTTACCTTATTTTGGAGGGTAGCGCCGAGCCACCGGGCTCCCGAGCGTAGCGGGCATGCCGAGGAGCTTCGCTTCCGCGAGTCCCGATTCGTTCAACGTAAGCGGTCGTAAGAATCCTGAAGAACAGTTGACCCAAGCCCAACTCCTTGCATTGCGTTACTGACTCGCGTTGCGTCGCTGCAGGTTCGCCATAGTCACGGGCGGTCGTAAGTTGTCGTAAGAGTTCGTAACGTAACTTAACGTAAGAAATGGCACAGTGTGAACGGGTCTTAAGACCTGGCGGTTTTAAATTTTTGTTCTCAAACCTTTTATGTAACTGCAGAGTGCGACACTTCCATCTCATCATGTCGCTTCCAAAATAGTACTTCGATCTTGCTTTGCACGTGTATACCATCCACGGGCTGGTTCATGGCAAGGTGCTACCGTTAGTCTACTGCCTGTTGACCAAATGGAGCCGGGAAGCCTATGGGTGCGGTTACAGTACACTCAAGGATCTTTGCCCCCGAGTGGCACCTCTGACGTTAATGATGAATTGCGAAGTGGGGCGAAGCGAGCTTTTCAGTCGGCGTTCCCGACAACCAGAGTGACGGGCTGCTTCTTTCACCTAAAACAGTCGTTTATTCGCCGGATGCAGGAGGAGCACCTCATCGTCAGGTAAATAAGTCAAAATAACAAGTAAATATTGAGCTCTCAGGTATGAAATCTTCTACGCAGATTTCGTGAGGAGTCTGCGCAGAAGAGTGAGCATGATACCGGCACCGGCGTTTGTTCGACCCGCGGACATTGCGCGAGGTAAAGTGAATTTTTAGTACTGGCGGGCAATGCCTCGTGCTTTTTATGTCAACATTGTGCAATACTGATTTCCGTTACTTGTCTGGATTGGTTCTCGTTAAATTTGGTTTTAGCTCTGGAATTTATATACTTTGCTTTTGTAATTATTTGCATCTTCCGTTCGTTTTTGTCCAGGACTGGAAGAGCTTCAAAACCATACTCCCTCAACAGACGCCGGTCTCAACAAAGTGTTTGAGTGCTTCGAGAAGACGTACAGGGGACTCAGCATCGGAAGGAGCCGCTCGCGTAGGCCAGCACTTTTCCCGCGTGACTTCCGGAGCTGCTACGAACGGATCTCCGAAGGGCCAACAATCCCGTTGAGTCCTGGCACAATGCATTGCAGAAGTCCTTGGGGCTGCATCATCCGGACACGTACAAGCTGGTGGCCACATTTCGAAGAGAGCAGAGTTTGACAGAGCAGAAGCTGGCGGATGTACTTTGTTGAGAACCTTAAAGGAGCAGCAAGGTCCACCCAACGTTCGCGTAGCGAAGCATCTGAGCAAGCTAGTTGAAAAGTACGACTAAAAGTGCAAGCTAGACTACCTCCGCGGTGTCCCGCAATCATTCAGCCGATGAAAGTTTTTTTTTAATTATTATTTTGGAACGGCAATCAATAAACAACTATATTTCCGAAACTGTATCTTGCTTCTTTATTTCTAGTTTGCAAAAATTGTATTTCTTAGACTTCCCACAGGACTGCGTACTCAACTAATAAAATTACGTAAAGCGTTCGATCCGAGAAAACAAGGTGCGCGCACGCGCTTTCGTGTCGCGGCGCTTTCCTGTCGCGCATTCTCCCATCGGCGCTCTCGTATCGTGCGCTCTCGTGTTGTACAGCCGTATGTATGTTCTCAGCAAAAGGAAAAGGTGCACTCAAAAAGGACCAATCATTTTGTTTCATCTCTGTTAGAGCTTCATTCAGGTGCATGCGAAATGGGGGCGTATAAGTCTAAAAGAGTGGAATTGACATTTTCCGCAGGGCTGGCAGGCCTGACACAGTTTGGCAAGTAGCTTGCCACCTATGGGAACCTGGGGAGCTGCACCACAAGAGTGAAAGTGACGCCTGCCCCACTACTTCCTCAACGATGGCACCATGAGGAAGGGGGAGCTGCCCTAAAGCGAATGCAATGGCAGTGGGTCATTCCAGTGAACCGCTACACAGATGACACCAAACAAGAAATATATATATATATATATTAAAATGTATTATTAAAACAATGAGTTTTAATGGCACGGACAAAAAGGAATCGATGAACACAGCGCTGTGTTGTGCTCGTATCCTCTGTTCACATATTGTTCACCGATTTGTTTAAAAAATGGGTACCAACTGGTCCAATCATTACCACTAGTTAACAAAAGTATGCTGCTATTTATTCATATGCATTAACACTGCGCTTAAAGTTGAATCCTACAATTACTTATTAATGAACAACAACAAAAAGAAACGAGGGTGCAAGCTAGCTAGTACAGACTAAACGAGAATAATTTATCAAAGACGGGTTATCTGAAGGATATCACAAACGCAGACAAGAGTCAAACACAGCTGAGTTTTAATTGAGAAAAAAAGAATGGGCGACCAAAAGCGAGGGAAGTGAATGCAAAGGAGCATCCTAAAATAATCTGGGTAAATGTGATTAAACAAACAGGGAATGCCCTGGAGCTTTCAACCTAGGAAATAAAAACTATGCGCAACATCAAGATTTCGACAACAGACGGACATCATCACGCCTGTTTCTAAAATAAATATAGGCCAAGAAACTTCTTCCATTCGATGGTGAAACACTGCGAAGGCATTAAACAGATTTCTAGGTTTCATCATTGGTGTTGATCCTTTCACTTCACACTTGGGGTCATTCTTTTAGTCGAACCTATTTCAGTACTGTTCTATAAGGGCACACATTAATACAATAGATCATGTGTTTGACAGAGCTGAATAGAGTTCCTTATTTTTCTGCACAAGCTTGTTGTTTTTCTATGTTTAGCAGCACTCCAATGTCGCTCACCTATACATGTTTCCACCAACTACCCATGCTTGTCGTTGCCTCCATTATCGGCCTGTGTTCTTTGTCCCAGTCAAATAATATTGTGAGATGCCTCAACAGGCTCACATAATGGTAACTGTAAGCAAGCCAAGGAGCAGCATCTGTGCAGCAAGGGCGTGCAGTTTTCAAACATGATCAGGCTGAGTCAGATTGCCTGCCACTACAATCTCGCCTGCGTGCTGTCTTTCGCTGCTAGTTCAATTTCTGGTGTCGTGGCAGTGCCATCATAATCTTTTTGGTTGTCGCTTGGTCGCTTCTATTGACTAAGACTGTACAGTAGAAGGACGTAGGGTCCGGAAACAAATTTAGTTATTGAAATGGTTGTAAACAGAAGCGTACCCGTGGAAGGAAATTCTTCGATTTTTTTTTCTGTATGTCTTCTGTTGTGTGTCGCCTAGTTAAGAGGCCCTTCTCGTTATTAAAATGCAGCTTTGCCGCATTCTCATATAAACTCACAGTGAAACAGTCAAATTGTTACAATTTGAAGTAAACAATATTCACAGAATAAGGTAACTGTTTCTCATTTGTTGAAAAAAACAAAATCAAACCTAATGTTATTATCATTTTATTTGAGGGCACTGTTATGACAGAAGGTACAATCAACTTCTGCTGAAAGCCATGTGACTTGGCGCTTTTAAAAGCTGCCACATATAGATTTTTTTTAAAATTTGTTTCATCATCATTAATAATTTTTTCAACCAAAATATTATTTAAAGGGAAGCTGAAGAGGTTCGTGAAAGGACGAGAAGAGGTTCTTGAAAAAACGAGTTAGAGGTGAATTTTACAGTATTTTTATCCCATGAAACAGAGTTCTCGAATTTACCACAACGCGACAAAAGGCGCCTCCGCTACTCGGCATCGAACCTCGGGTCTTTGCGTGGGAGCCAAACACGACAACCGTACGTTCGGCCACGGGCGCGCTGCCTACTTGGCCAACTGCGCGCGCGGTGTTACAATCGGCGTAGAGCCGATTGCAATGCCGCGCGAAAATGTTACAAAACTCTGTTGCATGTTCGAGGTCAGAATGTTCTACGCGCCGAATCTCTACGCCGATTGTTCCAGGAGCCCACGTGTGTACAAAAGGGGCTCCGCGTGGCGAGCCGGGGTCAGTTTTGCAACAGTAGGATCGAGCGCTGGTTGGAAACTCACTCCGGCTCGCCCCTTTTGTTCACACGTGGGCGTAGGGAACAATCGGCGTAGAAGATTCGGCGTGGAGAATATTTTGACCTCGAGCAAGCAACAGAGTTCTTAAATAAACCAGAACGTGAAAATTAGAAAAAATAACAAAAGGTGCCCCCGCTACTAGCCATCGAACCTCGGCTCTTTGTGTTGGAGTCAAACACGATAACCGTTCAGTCGCGGGCGCGCTGCCCGCTTGGCCAGCTGTGCGCGGCAATATCACGTTCGGTTTCTCCGAAGATGTAACTGCAATGCGAGAAAACAGAGAGAACAACCTCTGGCCAGTCGTTCCGTCAGACTAGGATCTTTGGGCTGCCAAGGGCATGTCGCTTGTGTGGGCAACGCGTGCAATTGCAGGCTTGCCAGATATATTCCTTCACACTGACAGCAGTCGTGATGCTTTTTTCTGACCTTATCGAATATAGCAGGAGCGCGCGTGCATAGCTTTGATAGGTGCTGAATATCCGTGAGAGCAAGGATTCCGAAACTTCGAATATAACGTCAAGCTACGGTACTTCGAAAATTATTTTCGGCAGCCTCCGCGTGCCAAGTTTAAATATAATCTTGATATTTGGGATCCTGCAGGTGAAATAAAGACGATTGAAGTGTTTTTCTCAAACACAGAACCGCTTTAGTTTTTCTTTAATAGCAGACAGCACTCTTGTAAAGAAACTTACATTTCCGTAGACTCCCATTGTTATTAATTGTGCAATGACAGTACAGCCAACAACTGCCAATCCTAAAGCGTAGTGGCAGTATCTGGTGTCGGAGATTTAACTGCATGAACAGTGTTGACTAGTGAAAAACAGTTGTTGCTAGTCCAAGAACCAGTGTCTGGCTTTCGCAGGCAGCATGTGTTTCAATAACGGCCTCCTGTGCATGAGTGGGCTGTCTCTTATCTATTTCGCAAAGCTAAAACTCGCATTACTTCTGGTCTGGCGTGACATTTATTTATCACCCTAGAAAAGCTGTTGCCTTCTATATTTCATATATTCTTGGTGTTAAGAGGAACAGGAGTATTGCCTAATATATATTTTTTCTATTTCAGAGAAAACATTATTTTATGACAGCAGCCATTGCATACAGCAGCGATTATGTGCTTCAAATGGTGCCATAGTTTCCAAATTTCAAAGGCTCTTTGAAGGCTCCGTGGGGTTTCTGAAACAGGATTTCATTTTCTTGTTTATTCACCTATCGGAAGCACATTCTAGTGTTACGAGCACATTATACTTTTTTTTTTGCAGTCATATTAAAGCGCTTTAAGGGTGGCAATATAATGTTTTTCCTGCTTTTGTAGTTTGGTAAAAATGTTTGTTCTGAAACGGGGACATCAGAAGGTGCTTTAACGTAAAGTAAACCTGTTTTGCTTGCCTGGGTGTGATGAGTGAAGTTTTCTCATAACCTTTTGAAGGCATTGTGTTATGGCTTAGGCCTCACGGAACTGGTGTAAGTCAAGTCATCAGAGAAGATAAGACTTCAGCTGATTCAGAAAGCATGCGAACTACGGCACAAGAGGCACAGGACATCAAAACAACTGACTCAATAAACAGCTATGCTTTTCAAAAATTGATGTGTTGTTCCTCGCCGAATGTGCTAGCTGTTGCATTAAAAAATATTAAGCATTCAAATATATCTAAATGCTTGCATGAGTAGGTTGGGATAACACGAGGATACACTGGATTGGTATTGCATCAAGACACACTAAACTGTCTCACGCGTAAACGGGGGCTCTGATCTGTTCACCTGGCTAAAAAGTTCGCGAGGAATTCGCTAACGGTGATTGACTGGTTCCGCACTTGACCTTGGCGCTGACTAATCACATCGGTCAAATTCCTCGCCGACTTTTTTGCCAAATGTCTAGAGTATCTGGAGCCCCGGTGATGCCAGGATACTCCGTTTCACGTAAAAGCCACTTCTCGGTTATAAGTGGAACATTTTTCCACATAAAGGCTAATAGTTCAGAAAGGGAAAATTGTCCCACGTAAAGGCCAATCATTTGCAAGTGGAGCATCGTTCCTTTTAGAGTGCCATAAAATATCCGGGACAGTGTTCCGCATATTTTGTGGGGTATCTGGAACGCCGTTCAAACCTGAAATAAGTGGAACTTTTTTTTTAAGTTTTGCTTACTAAGTGGATTTTATGTGGAACCCGATTAAGAGTGTTGAAACTACTCCTATATTTATTAATGGGCATCATCGTCAGATTCAATGTGATGAGGTCCTTTGAATATTTTACAGGCCGTTTAATAGCATATTGAGAGAGATTGGCTACCTCGAATGCTTTAGAGTCGAAGTGGGTTAACAAAAAGGACTGGAATGCAAAAAAAGACGAAAAAAAGCGAAGCAATTTGTTTGTATGTTTATACAACTGGAGGTTACTCAGCCTTAATGGGCGGCTGGTGTCTCAGGGTAGATGAGAAAGTTAGCCAGTGCTCTGCAACTGCACTTGCAATGCAAGAAAACGATATTGTGGTATTGAATATTTACTCTGTAGATGCTGAAAGAATAAGGCAGTGTATTATTTATTCAGGAAATATCATTGCAGTAGTTGTCTTTGATCACTTAAATACCAGTCTCTTAAATCGCAATAAAAGTGATATGAAAATAAAATAAAATTAATTTTTCGAAAATAAAAGTGGCAAGGTAATGAAACCGCAATTCTAGTAAATTTCAAAGACCTCCAAGGATTATAATAATCAATCATGTTTTACATTTATAGGGGACAGCGTGTCCCCTAAAAACGGGCCGTGCAACGATTTTCAGGCGGTCGATTTTAGTGGCGGGAATCAGTCTGTCGCTTATAGGATGTAGACCACAAAACCGTTCTTGCTACGTACGTCGTCCGCGTCCGTCAGAGCCGGCCCTGACGGACGCGGACGACGACGCTGTTTTCGTCGGAGCACTGAACACCAGGGGCATGGCTCCTCAGTGCAGCGGCGCGACTCATACTCCGCGAGCTGATATCCCATTTAGAAGGTCAACGAAACGCTGTCCGTGGTTGACAAATGACCTTGGTTGCTGGTTGTGCCAGGGACCTACGAGAAGAAATCTGTGGGATGCTCGCCAACGTCGATCACACAGCCGAACACCGCAGCTACAGTCGAACTCTCGCACACACTTGGAGAAATACTACTGGCCAAACACCGTTAAAAGTGGGTTCGTCACTACACCAGGACCTTGCCTGGGGGTGCCAACGCTTCGAAGACGCCGCCGCTGAGGCTACCTTTGCTTCCTCGAGACAATCTGCCAGCTGGCACGACGACGCCTCAATGATATCGACGCGAGGAGAAGGCCCGCGAACTGTCAAGCGTGATGATTCTGTTACATGATCATGCCACAGTAACTGCCAAGCGTCATGATTCCAAGTCAGCAGCGAGTAGATGAAACACTGCGCGAACGCCCGGCATAACGATGCCGGACTCTACAGTCAGGCAGACCGTGCATAATCTGTGCGACACCTGATGCGACTCCGCGGTCTCCGCAGGCCTGCTGTTTTAAAAAGCCGCGCTGACCCAAGAGGCCGTTCGAATGCAATGATGAACAAATTGCTGGCAGTGCTCAATGGAACGTATGACCCCGATCATTCGTCGCCTGCAGGCGAATTCGTCCGTCTCGAAGCCGAACTATCGCCGAATAGGAATGTGTGCAATGGCGCGTGCTTTATGAATCTTCAACGCCGACTTACCATGTACCATCGTTGTATTACTGTTTGTCTAGCTTCGGGACGATGCGCTTTTAGACGTGAGTGAGCAAATCACTGAGCGCATTGAGCGGGCAGCGCACGGCTGGTGAGCAGGATTTGAATCACTCTGTCCAGCTTGCATTTTGCCTTTGGTTCCTCAACAGGAAAGATATATAAAGGGCATGCCGGCGGTAGTTACTTATGTCTCCTGCATAATGATCTCGGTGAACATAGATCAGCGCATAAAAACAACTTTAGCACGCTGCAAGAGGTCAGTTTCCCGCGGTTTAATGCCGCCATCGACGCCTGCTGACGTAAGTTATTGAATTGTGTTTCTTTTGGCACAATGTCTCGCCTCAACAAACTTTAAGTTGTCTGAGTCATTTCTATCTGTCACTAAGCATCTCTAACACCATTTAGATTTCCTCGCCAACCGGGGCCACCCTGTTTCTTGAAGGCCGCATTAATGTGAAAAAGCGTCAAGCGGGCCCATCACGCTTTCACATTTTACATAAAACCTTTTGAATTACTTAAGCACGTTATTCGTAAAGAAATTTATTTTATAGTCTTCAAATAAGGGTTTACTTACAGTCTAACGAGAAGGAATTTGAACGCAAAGGCTCGAGAAAAGTCAGTTCCTGCTGTATATATAGCCACAGCAATGGTCAGTAACTTGAGAACAAAACAAATATGCCGAATGTGTACTTCGTATCTCACTGCAGTTCTCATACGAGAGGTAATTTTTTTCTGTCAAAGCATCAAATGTGAGCTCATCACTGTGCTCTATATAAAATGCAACTAACCTGCTTTAGACGGCTATAGGTGCCGCTTCAGAGCCAAAGATGTAAGCTTAGAGGAAATCATGTAGCCTTCGCGAAAACTGCATTTTCTAAATGAAAACATAACAGCTTGCTCAATTCAGCGTTTCGTACTTGTCGTGTGTGCTTCAGTCTTCAGCGTCAAAATTAAACCAGCATGGGTAGTGTTTGAAGCCGAGACTAATGTATGAGCCCTGCTTGGATAACAGTTGCATCTTCCGGATGAGATCCTGATCCGCAGACCTTCTACTCGCACCCAAACCGCTTCCGACTTATTGTCGGAAGGGCCCGCTAAATATTCGGAGCCCTTCCGACCCGCGATCCGAGCATCATGTTACATCATGAATTAAAGCGTAAAGTAAGGAAATAAGCGTTTGATGGTACGCTTATAAACCGTATGCACATCTTTGTACAAAGAACTTTACGAGTCAGAATACGGTCAATGTTATTTCATCGTATTCTGTTTTATCGTGTTTATATTATAAGAGATTGTTCCTCATAAGGCCCGTTCACACTCTTGCGACCGAGTAAGACCGAGAGAGGACCAGACCGGCTTTCAAGCCTCTTGCGATCTCTTAGGACCATCTCCGCTGCAGCGCATCCGGTCCTACAAGGTCGCAAAGGCTTAAAAACCGGTCTCGTCTCGGTCTTACTCGGTCGCAGAGTCTGAACGGCGCTTTGGAGGCACGCCGCGTTACGGGAAAGATTTTCGCAGTTATCAGATCATCCTGGGAGTCTGCGACAGTCTCCCAGGGAGACTCGTTCGAAAGAAAATAAACATTAATATTTTTTGTGCTTTCTATCACCCACTGTATGCAGACGCGCATTTTCTTGCCGTTAAAAATAATTTAAAAAAAGAATAGTAACAAAGTGTTAATTTATTTAGGTCAAACAATAAAAAAGTTAGACGTTTACAGTTTTCTGTAATGCCGAAAGGGAGCTCAGCTCTTAAGGAGGAGGAGGGGAGGGCATGGAGGGGAGGTATGCCCCTCCTTTCCTCACGTACCACAAAATTTGCAGGAAAATTTCCAGCTAACGGTAGCGGCAACATTTTCTCGATAAATTTAGCGGGTAAATTTTCCCGCTAAATTGACGTGTGGGGTCACATGAAACGTGTCGTGAAAATTCACGTGTGACGTCACACGTGACGTCACCTGATGTCAATATTTGAAACGTACCCTAAAATTAGCAGAAATATTTTATGCCAACTTTATTTAAAAATTTTCCCGCTTAGTGGGAAATTTTTTTCTCAAAATGCAAAATGTCATTCGTGACGTCACATGTGACGTCACGTCACATGTGACGTCCTAAGAGAAACGCCGCGGAAAAAGTTCCCGCCAAATTAAGCGAAAAGTTTTCCCCCGAAACTTATCGGAAAAATTTCAACCTAGGGATGTCACATGTGACGTCATTATGAGAAACGTCCCATAATCCAACGCGCGGTTACGCCGACGCCGCTCAACCCTGAAACGGGCGCCTAAGGGTTGCCCTCTAAAAGAAAAGGAAAGGCGGTCACCCACCGAAGCGAAATATCCTTATCTACGTTGGTATGAAATGAGTAGCCCACCGGGAAAACATGACAATATTCAATAATGGCAGCACTTCCTACTGGTTCCAGATTTAAACATAAGCCCACAACTTTATTGTGGCTTGCACGTTTTGGGTTTTCTTTTCCCGAAGTATGTTTTCCCCTTTTTCCCTGACAGAACACCAGAGGCGTTCTAGAAACGATTGAGTCCCTGCGTTTTTTTACTGTTTCTCGGGACAGCATTTTTGGTGATATAGAACTCTCTAAACTGATAATTCGTGACAATCAGATCTTTTTTGTTTTGTTTTTGTCGTAAGGAACAATTTTTTTCGCGAGGTAGCACATTTTATAAAAATATTTGCTCCCACAAATTAATTGATGATGCACTTTCTGCTCTCACTCACTTACTCCTCTGCACTCTGCACTCGCACACGTTTAATGTCCGCCTCAAAGAAAATGTATATCCGAGCTCGCGGATATCCGCATCGGATACGGATCCCATCCGCAATCCGCAAAATCTGATTTATTTGTATCCGCACCCGCCAGTTTACACGGATATCCGAGGATAAATCTTCATAAATCATGAGTTTGATCACGGATCAAGATGTTCTCATAGAAATGACATGCTAAGAACTTCTGATCTTCGTGCGTCAAACTTGTTTACAATTTTGAAATTGAATTGTGCGCTTTTACTGATGTTGTTGTCTCGTAAACGCGCATGATACTTTACTGGGCAGCGAAGATAAAGGGTGTAGAAATCAAATGGCCGGAATGCATGCAATTCCAGGGAGCAGCCATATTGTTTAATATCTGCCTTGGCCCAACGTAATCCTCATGCCATTTTCATCCGAAGGTAGAGACTTGGAATCATCCGAGGTTTCTAATGACTACCACAAGTGACTATTTTCTACGATAAATGAAATATGCTGCCCTTTCATATGATATTGGTATTTAGTAGTTTTTTTTTTTCATGACCCCACAACAAACTATTGTCTGCGCTATATGAAATATGCTGCCCTTTAACACGACATTTTTTTGTAGTGTTGTAGGCGTTACCGAAAAAAGTAACAAAATAAGTCGCTCGGTTCCTAAACAAAACGACGCGTTACCGGCCAGCGTTACTTCAAAATATAATGAACGCGTTATGTTGCTATTACCAATTGAAAGTAACCACGTTACTTTTGAGTTACCTACTGTTTTACGGTTGTAACGTTAATTAAGTGCATAAGCGCCATATTGCAAGAATTGAATGCTCATGCTGAAAGCCAACATAATTAATTACCTTATATTATTTACGCTTCCGAATTTGAAGATACGTGAGATTAATGCAGGAATTCGTATAACCTGGCACCTACAAAGGTGAAAATATTGACGCGTAATTTTTTAAAATCTTGGGAGGATGCAACGAGTAACGTAACTATCGTCACTTTACTACTCCGAATAAGCCGCCAAAGTTCGTTATCGGCAATGTTATGGAAATAATAACGAGTTCGTTAGTATGTTACCGAAAATGTTACGCGTTACAGGTAACGCCGTTACATGTAACGCCGTTACCGCACCGACGCTGTTTTTTTTTCTGAAAGGTGAGCAGCTCCCGAGGCAGAGATTTAGCCATTCATTTAATAGAACTCAAGGCGCCCTGAGGGCGCACCGAGCGAGGAGAGGAACGGTAGATTGGTTAGCAACGAAAACAAAGCCGTACTCTTTTTCACACCGCGTCCAACCGCGGACAATTCTACAATTCAAATGAGTTAAATCAAGGATGTCGTACTTGAATTGAAATTAATTTTAAAGAAAAGGGAATGATAGTTGAGCCGTTTTCACCATGTACGCACAGATCTCGGCGGACATTAGGTAGAGGGATGACGATCATGCGGCCTTGGCTCATTAACTAAAATGTGCTGATTAGGTTTTCAATTATTGATTCTACGGGTAATGTTGTAATTGCATTATTGACGGCAATTACTATTAGAAGCGAGATAAACTGAAATATTTTTAATCCTCGTTTTTTATATAACATCTGATCGCTTTTCATGTTGCCTAACCCGATTTAAAAAGTGCGCATCAAAAGAGCGCCGCAAGCTTTGGCCACAATGACACCCAGAAGCAGCGGGGTTTAGTTGAGCTTGATGGTGCATAATGTTATATTAGGGCCAACCGAACTTGGGAAAATAGAATATAGAAAGAGATGGTGACAGACACCAGCGGTATGTATGTCCCTTTTTCTCTATATATTCTATTTTCCTAAGTTCAGCTGGCCCTATGATAGTTACACTCAGAAGAGAGGTTCCGATTCAGTCATGTCGTCGTTTGTGTCCTCGGGGCCCAAGACGCACTGTCGAGATAGTGACACGATAGAACGGCTACGTTAACGCTGAACTCCATTAAAAAACCTCTGACATGCCAAAAAAATTTTTTTTTTGATACTAGGCGTTGAAATGTCATATCAGGACATTACAAAAAAATTGATTCACTATAGAGTTGCGTATCTTTTTTTTTTAAATAGAAATACGAGGCTTAATTCAAAGTTCCCGCCGTGCACTGTGACGTAACAGTGTACCGCAAGGTGTCGGGGCGGTCAGAAGGAGACATCGCCGGAAGTCACGTGAGTTGTGTCCCTCCTCGTGCTTACCGCGAGCGCGTGTAATATTTTTTTAAATATTTTTGTTATCCTCCGCACCTCCACGAGCGATCCAAGCAGACAAGGTTTCTTTTATTTGATTTTCATCGCTTAATGTTGCTATAAAGGTAGAAGAAGAGGAGTCAGTGAATTGACGTGATCAACTACAATGCCTAGAAGGTGCTGTGTGAGGGACTGTCCCGGTATTTCAGCAACTGAAGAAGAGATCACGCTGCATGCATTTCCGAGAGACATACATCGGCCGCATGTGCACCTAGTAAACAAGTTCTACTCATGTTCTAGGCAAAATACGTACTTTGTGCTCGACGTTTACTTCTACTTGCGCTACACAAACCAGTTCGTATTCTTTAGACGGCAGGCATCTTTAGCCTGGAGAGTATCCGATGATTCAACGACCTCGGTGTCTGAACCTTCAGCAATGCGATCAGGCGTGTCGTATGCTAGCAATCCTAATTTCTGCGAGCGTTCTAAAAGTTCTTTTTCAAAACTTGATAGCTTGTTTGGCGCCCAGTATAGCCCTGTAACATCGGACTGACGGCATGCACCTCGTACACTGGCTTGTACTCGCAACGCTTTCATCATTGACCTCCATCACGTCGATCCACTGACTCTTCGTCCTCAAATTTTACAGCACGCAAACTAACCAACGGTGCAGCGGTAAAGAGCCTAGTGGAACTGAAACTTCGTTTCTACAATCGCTCGTACAAAGAGCAGAATGAAAAAAAAATCTTAGGCGCGGTCGCGGAGAGCACGAGGTGAAACTCACGTGCCTTCCGGTGAACCCACTTTTAGTGACGTAAGTCGATGCCTCCCTTCTGACCGCCCCGACACCTTGCGGTACACTGTTACGTCACAGTGCACGGCGGGAACTTTGAATTGGGCCTCGTATTTCTATTTTTTATAAAAAAAAACTAGGCAACTCTATTGTGAAATTTTTTTTTGTAATGTCCTGATATGCCATTTCAACGCCTAGCATGAAAAAAAAACGTTTTTTTGTGGCGTGTCAGAGGCTTTTAAGCGAATTATGCGACGAATAATTGACGAACGCCGCCCGATCGCACGCTAGTCTTTGCGCGCGACGTAGCACCCACTGTGCTGATGCCACGTGCAGACCAAAAGCCGCTAGAAAATTCGTCAATTTTTCACAGCATATTCGTCCCATGGAGTACAGCCTTTACGCTTCCAGGCGTCACTGTTGCGGTGATCTTTTGCGCGCCATGTATAAATCAGAATAAAAAACGTGAAAATTAATAATTTAATATCTAAAAAAAACATTTACATTATCGCAATATCTTTTAATTGGTCTGGCTTCAAACAGTAATTTCCGTCCATACTCTAAGTGCAATATGACCCCTAAGACCAATAACTAGATAGTAAAACATATCTCTGTCAACTGCTCAGATTACGATGACGATTATTCCTTCACCTAATTGCCGCCGAGTCCTGTTACTGACAAGGAATAGTAAAAATGGAACCGCATTTTAGTTATATAAAATCGAATTCCTGCGATAGACTGCTCTGCTTCAAATATTGTCTTACTCTTTACAAATGTCAACTTTGCTTACTTTAGTGGGGCTTAGCGGTCTGCTGGACAAGGTGACATGACCACAGCACTCTCAAAATAGACGCACGCGTTGAAATCGTGCACCAGGGGGCAGCAGCGCTTAGAAATCAGGCTTTTGGAAAGCAGGCGGTTCTTCATCGCAGGATGTTGACGCAGTATGAAGACGCCTATGTCACCTCCGCAAGCGTATAAGTGCTGCAAGCATTTTCAAAGAGTATAAAACCTGACTGGCGAGCCTGGCTCAGTCTTCTAACGCCAACCTCGCAACCATCATCTTGCACGTTCTGCCCTGGCCGAAAAACCCACGAGTTTGGTTGATGTAAGTCGATGCGCTGTTCTATATTTGGCGTATCGCTACTCCACCCGTAATAAGATTGTGACGTTGTTGCCTCCCTGTTACCAGCCGTGACTGACGACATCGGTGACGCGCTGTCGCAGCTTTCCCATGAGGACGCCTACGGTCATTTAAGGGCTTTTCTGCTCGAGCGAACGACAGCATCCAAGCGTTCACGCATCCAGCAGCGGCTGACAGCCCAGGAGCTAGGAGGCCGTCGCCCATCGCAACTCCTCCACCCAATGCAACAGTTGCTTGGCCCCTAGGCCTTCTGCTCCCAAGTCTGCATGCAGCGGGAGCTCGACCTCACAACCTGACTTGGGAAGTAATCCGTTACGTTAATCCGTTACTTTTTCAAGTAATCTTGTAATTGCCACGTTACTTTTTTGTGGTAGTAATTTGTGAGGTAATTTCGTTACAAAATATTTGTAACGGATTACTTTAGTTATTCGTTACATTTTAGTAATATGAACATGCTCCGAAAATTGGAGCAATATGAGTAGGCGATTCAGCAGCATAAATATAGTAAGTTAAACAAAATAAAAAAAACATCGTGAAGAGGAACATGACAGAATAGAAAACACGTTTTTTTTTTTTTTTTTTTTGTACGAACGGTCTTTAGAAACACTAAACAACTGTGCAAAGCACATTCAAATATGCGAAAAACGAAGATCAAGAAGGTAACGCCGAGCAGGCAACGTCTTCTTGATCTCCTAGCAGGAGGTATGTGCCGCTACTGAGCATACGCTAGCTTTGTCTGCAGAATTCCAGGGATCATTTCCCGGTCGCCGTAAGGCAGCGGGATGGTGGACGTAGTTGCAGCTTTGCTGCCTTGTCAACTTTCAGAGTGAATGGAGTGCACCTACATTCTTTCTCTTCAATACAATATCTTATCTTTACGAGGACTACCGTTGTGTGGGTGTATGAGAAATAGAATGCAGTGTTGGAGAACTTTTCTCAGAACATCAAAATTGTTTCTGCTGTTTTCTTTATAGTGTAGAAGTAACGTACGAAAGAAAAATTGTAACGTAACGAGCAAAGTAATCCTTACTTTTCAGCGAAAGTAATTTGTAACGGTAATTCATGACGTTTGAAGCTTCGTAATTTGTAAATGTAATCCATCACATTTTTCAAGTAACGGGCACAAGTCTCCTCACAACCTTCAACGAAGGCGGATGGGTTTGTCCGCCGCAGACTATGTGCCCCTAGGTTGCCTTGCCACGCTGGCAGACTGCACCGCCGAATATTCAACATAATCCATTACTGCTGTGGCGCCTCAGCGTGCCTCCCGCGCTCTGGAAGCTGCGACAGGTGAGATTGAGGCAAGCGTGGAACAGCTTTCATGCATTATTGCCGCCGCTATGAAGCCGTAAAATGAGAACACCTCCTAGGCAAACGAGGCGACGCTCGCCTCGGGACCGGTTCGTCCCCGCGACGCCTCTCGCGGTCAAGCAGACAGCGTCCCAGTGTTGGAACCACCAGCGCCACAGCAAAACGTGCGCTGCGCTGCAATCAACTGTGCTCCTCGTCAGAATAGGCACCAGCTGCCTGGCGAGTGACGGCGAACACACAAGCCACCATTTCTACGTCGTCGATCAAAGTTTTGGTAACCGCTCCTCAGTTGACACCGGGACCGTGGCTGAACTTATTGCCTGCGTCTCGACTTGACATTCAGCAAGCTCAACACATAATTTGATTCAGGTACAAACTCTTTTATATCAGTACTACTGACACGTCAACCAAGGGAATTGCCAAATCACGTTGATAATCTTGATATATAATCTCGCAATGGCAATCCCAACATTTCAGTTTAGACATTTAATAGATTGTTTTACACGAAACTGTTGACCAAACGCAGAGCATTAAGGTCGCTCACGTCATTGGTCCCTAAACCAAAACGTTTGAGAGAAAAGAGCACCCAAAACACCATAAATATTGTAAGCATATTTTCTGAATGTTCATTTAGGTAATTGTACTTGCGAGAGAAGAGCGTGTTGGTTCAGTTCAAGGACGAAGAAAGAATAAAACAATTAAAACTGGGCCAATACAACACATCTTTCAGCTAGCAACGGACGAGTAAAAATTTCAACAGCGAGCAGCCGACAATGATTGTTGTGCGTATGTTTATGTAGCCGGAAGTTAGTCGGCCCCAGTGGACGTTTGGTGTCTCAGCGGTAGATGAGCACTTTAGCCACTGCAGTCCAACAGCTAGTGGGGGTCTTTAAAGGGGAACTCCGCCAAATTTTGACCTACTTAATCCAAAGGCATCATCTGAGTGTGGATGGCTTCCTGATTCCGAAATAATAAGTGATATTTTGTTTGTTGCCAAAACAAATACATCGTGCTCCCCAGTTTTCCCCTAGTTTTCCCCGTTATGCAATCATGACGTCACAGGAGGCAGCGAGGCGCGCGGCCGGCAATCGAGTACGCTCGCGCCCGTCTTTCTCGCGTCAAATAGCGAGAAAAAAAGGGGTGTTCGTGGTATAGCAACATCTCTGCTTCGTTTCAGCTTCGGTCCGAGCGCGGCCAATGTTATGAGTCGAAGGGCCAATCAAACAGCGTAAAAAGCGCAACGTCATGTCGTTCTCTCTGCTGTTGATAGGACCAGCTGGTATTCGCCGTCTCTCTGTGCGCGCTCCTCCGCCGGCTAGTCCTATCAAGCGCAGAGAGCACGCCATGACGCTGCGCTTTTTGCGCTCTTTGATTGGCCCTTTGGCTCATAACATCGGCCGCGCTCGGACCGAAGCTGAAACGAAGTATGGTTGCACAAAGTGTGACCTTGGCCCACGTGCTGAACTATGAGAAAGCAAAAACAACGGAAGCAGCTGGCATTTTGAGATAATCGTTTTTGCAACTCGGAACGCTCAAGTCACGGGTGGCATAGTTTCGTGGAATGGCTAGCAAATCCGTTATCCTTTTATTTGAAGCTGGCATTTACGCTATACTTCGTTTCACCTTCCGTCCAGACGCAGCCGATGCTACGAGATTATATGACGAATCACACAGCGTCAAAAGGGCACCATCATGGTGTTCTTAATGTTTTTGTGTGTGTTTTTCATCCCTGAACCAATCATAAACAGTACAAGCCTAGTGATTTGCACTTTTGATGCTGCTTGATTGGTCCCGTTCCCTCGTAGCATCCGCTGCGTCTGGACGGAATGTGAAACGAAGTATAGCTAAGAAAGGCCGAGGAGTCACGCAATACATTCTTTGACAAATTACCCAAGCACAACGAAGAATGCTCGGAATGCGGGTACAGATACCTCACACGCTCGTGTTACCTGAAGGAACGTGCCATTTGTTTTAGATTTTCTTTAGAAAAGTTACTGCTACAAACGCCAGCAGGTGTAACTACTCTTGTAACGTGCATATCCTCCTTGATGATTGATTAGTTTGGCAGAATATCTACAGACCATTGCAGAAAAGCGCATCTGATCGGGGCCGTTTTCAGGGTTCGTGCGTGTAACGCGTACTTTGCTCCCCTTCCAAAGCGGCGAACATGCGGTGCTGGGTTCATCTAGACTGTGATTCTCGTAAAGAATGAAATGTATAGAATGGAATGAACAGCATTCGTGTAGATCAAATGGCACGTTACTGGTCATGAAGATCGTGCTAAAATGATTTTTAAAAGAACTCCGCAACCACCGAGCCAAACACCAAGGTGCAATGAAAGGAGTATAATATACACAAACACTATTCCTCTTCGATTAAAGAATATTTGATTGAAGATACAATAGTGCGTGAAGTACAGAAATGCTTCATCAAAATAAGTTACCAAAATTTACAAAATAAATGTTTGTACAAATATTTCTCCAACTTTTCTTTTTTTGTACTGTTGAAGTAGAATGCAACGCGCTCAAACACTCATCCGCGAGTGCACGTGGGAAGAAAGTAAATATATATGATTTTTTAAAGTTTTCGTTTTGCACAGTGTTCATCAGCTGTAAATATGCATGCCTCCCTCAACGACATTAAAATTTTTATGGTTTTAAAAACCTTTTCAGCCCTATATAGTATTTCTCCTTTCTCCGCAAGTATAAAATAAAGATGCTTTCACCACCTCTTCTTCGAAAAAAACATTGCACGCTGACCTCTTGACAAACTAGGCACTGGCTCTTTCGTATATTGATAGAGTTCAACACCTGGTTCATTAACCTTACTAATACCAGACACGAATAGCAATCTGTCCCGAGTCATGTCTAAACTCAGTCTTGAACTTTGTGTAGACATTTCGCTTCTCGTCTTTAACAGATCGGCCGCTTGAATGGAACTTCGAGAGTAACCCGAGCTAGATTCGATGTCCAAATCAAATATAATGTTCATAAAAAAAAATCACTGAAGCAATTGTGTACAACAAATATGACTGCGCCAAATGTCGAATATAGTGCTAGAATGTGTACTATTCTTCCTAGATATTATTAGCGCTATTCTTTGGACAAATGTCGTAGTGGTCACAGCCGGCTTGAATCTCCGCTGGCCGCCTTTGAAGCTTTTCCAGTTGCAGAACGATACTCAACTCGCGCAGCACGCGGCTATAAAGTGCTCCGAACATAAGTGAGAATGTTTCACGGGACACTGTTTCTCTCGGCCCACAGCTCGTGCAAAAGCACCTTGACGTGGCTTGCCTACATTGCTGCCGGGGAGCGTTTTCTTTTTCTAGGAGAACAAGCATAAGAAAATCTTTCCGGCACTGTTCCTACAATCTACCGCGCATCACAGATCGCTACCCCTTCCAAGGCAACTTTAACGTTGAAGCTGTGAAAAAATAATCCGGATAGCTGGCGCCAGGAACGCCACTTCGCGACTGCCTGGGTCGCTCGTCTGCCTGCCCGCTGGTGACGCGTACACGGGTAGGAGAAAGTAGGGAGTTTTCATTGGTGCCAGTAGAAAGAGTCGCCTCGTGGAACCCTCGCGGCCCGTGTAACTTAGGAATTCAATAACTTCGCGGAAGCCTTTTATTTTTATAGAAGTATCTGGACTCTCGGTTCACAAAAGGCTATTGACGCGGTCCGCAAATTTCCAGCCAAATCGAAGACTATGAAAAAATAGACGCAGTTCCCCTTTAACCTGCATCATGCAGTAGTGATACATGACCGCACGCCGGTAAGATTTTCATCCAGATCAAAACGGGCGGGGGTGGGGATTGAGCCCAGGATCCCTGGGTTCTGCAGCGCAGCTTTCGCCCCGCGGCTCCCGAGCTCGTGCGCGCTAGCCCACTCGGCCACAATTCCCTCCTAATTATTTACATTCAAATTACGACATACAAATCACATTTTTTAGAGTGACCAGCGTAGGAAGGTGCGTATCCCCCTTCCCAATATGTGCTTCGCACGGATTGGTGCCACTGTTGGCTTAATATGCGTCGAACCGAACGTGCGTAATGTCGCAAATTCCGATGCGTTGCACGGAGTACAAGTCAGTGTTCACACATCCGAGCCCCGTCTCAATGCTACCAAGCCGACTAACATATTGCGTATTTTAGACGCGTTTCGACTCCCGCCAGCTAGGCGTTCGCTACGCCTCTACATACAATACGTACTGCTACGGATGTGAGCCGACAATTGTCTGAGGAGGTTGACTTCCCACGTGCGACTTGTGCAACAAATAAATCCCGGCAAGTCAACATGAAACCAGGTGCAACGTGCACCGGCTCGTTCTGGTCGAGATTCACGGAATTCTGTATTCACTGGCAAGAAGAATTTGAGTAGTTCGTTGAAAGTACCTATATTTATCGACATCATTGTTATGTCCCGTAAAACGAATGAAATATGCAGGCATAGAACTGCATAGAGAGACATTATACCTTGTTTAAATTGGCACAGAACGGGAAGATGTGGTTTCTGTTTACGTTGTGAAAGGCACGAAGGCATCAGCTTCATGCCAACATAAAAGCTAGAGCAAAGAGTTATATTTTCGGGAGCTTTGGCGTAAACTCTAGGTGTATTTTTTAACCCGTCTGAATGCAATTTAAATGCAAACAGCTTCTTCAAGTACTACATGTAGCGTTCTATTATCTCATACTAATATGGGCATTTGTGTGGGTGTTTTTTCGTGCTGCATAATCTGTACTTGTTTCTTAATACTGTGTAGGAAACAAATGTTTCAATAAATACTAATAAATAAACAATGCCACGGTTACCAACCCGTATTTTTTAAAAACTGATCTAGGAATGATGATTCGTGCCATCAAATAGAATAGATGGGCTATATAATGTATTTGCAAAGCAAGGACGCCAATAAATATGCTAATTTTGGTTTAAGGGGACCACAGTAAAAAGATTGCATGTTTCATTTAATTGCAAAAAACAAAAAAGCCCAAACAAGCGTTGACACCGCAATATATATATAAATATATATTGTTTCAGCAATAACAAAAACGTTACACTGTACGTGCCTCCAGAGAGTTTTATAATTAGCTATGCTAAAAAGAATGCCTGCAGAACTACGAGAGGCTCTATTGACGTCTTGGATACACTGCAGGGTTCACATCTTCACAAAATGAGGATTTCTATGGAGCTCACACACTATCGAAAGTAATTCAAAGATGAAGCTTCGATTCTTGTGGGCTGAGAAAGCGTAGGATACATTTGGGGAAAATGTTTATATCCATTCAAGGGTGCATGATGCTTACAAAAAATCGTGTGTACGTGATAAAAAAAGCTTTGACTTTACTTTGGTGATACGTGACAAAATCATCGTACGTAGAAGGAGTTTCCGGGTCGGTGAATCACGACGTCTTTCCTTTTGTACCTGATCAACCAAAGGGAGCTAGGTCACACTGCTGCGACGACTTGCGATATATTGCGATCTCATGTCGTAACGTATCTTCGTCTCGCTTTCGCACCTTCCTTTGGACCTTATGTTTTCACCAAGTAACTCTTATTAAAAGGTATAATACACCCAACTGATTAAAAACAATACAGACACTATCTGATGGAAAATATTGCAGTCATATATGAACCTTTTGAGAGCTTATCACCAGGGCGAAATATGCTGAGTCACTGAGCTGTTTACTTATGCCCGGCGTCTGATATACTGCGAAGAGAGCAACAGCGCCTGCTCATCAGGCGTTTCACACCTTAGCCGACCAAGTTGGCCTCGCACAGAAGGCGATTTTTCAAAAGGTCTGTACTATTCAAGCCTTCAGCGGTTTACGAAGAGGACACGGACAAGCGCTTTCCATCTTTTCATCCTTCGAGCGCTCAGAACGCAGCAGAAATATTTTTAAAGCACCGCTGTCGCGACATATTCGTCTTCCTTTGTGACTATATACGCATACTCTGCACGTTCATAAGCCACCTTGCTGGCTGAGATGAATTTTGCTTGCTTTGACACGCCTATTGGCCTCCTGCGTCGTCCAGATGACGCTGCGAAAACAGAGTCGTTAGGACCTGTTTATAAAGCGCGAGACACATGGACGGCAGAATCGTCCGATCCGACGTCGATCCGACAGTCCGAGCGCCGCTCCGAACTGCCGTACGGGACAGTTCGAGACACACGCTTCCGACCTTGCGTGGGACACGACGATCCTTTCGGCTCCGCCCAGAGAGAGCCAAGCACTCCAGCGGAGGTCCGCGTTAATAGATCTCTGGTCCCAGATTGACGGTTTAGCTCGCACGAGCGCAGTTAGGAGCTCGCTCTCGCTAGCACGTGCATTCTTTGCCGCGGCCATCTTTTTCGAATGAATCAGCGGGATCCACTCGTCCGGCTTCCCGTCGGCCATCCCGGTTTCTTATTCGTCCCGCCAGACCCAGTACGTCATCATGTCGTTCGCGCTAGCTGCGCTGTCATTGGCTGGACGCTTCCGACAGTCCGTCCGCTGAGCGAAACTATCTGGCACGTTGGACGCACGCCGGATGCGGCTAAATTTTTCGGATCAGGCAATCGTATACTGCCGGATCGGACGTCGGATCGGATGGATTTTTCGCGTATGTGTCACGTGCTTAAGAGTACAAGCTTGAGCGTGTCAAACTGCCCCACTTGCAGAAGCTTGCCTGCTCTGGTGCAAATCGCGAGATCACGAGAAAAATACCGAGAAACTAAAAATATACTAACGCTGTCAGAGCACAGGTCAAAGCTAAAATGCTAAGACCGTGATCCAAGAGACGCCATTTTACGCGTTCCAAAGTAAAATTGAAAAAAAAACGCGTCAAAACGTTAGATGTTTTTATGTCATCACGCAGAAATGAGAGACGCGTACCCCAGCGGTGGTGGCATGAATCTGGCACTTTCGAATGTCTTGTGAGATTGAATCTTGCCGATTCTTGACGTCATAAGTTGTTTTTACGTTCTTCAGCACTACACAGAAAGATAAAAGCTCAGTGAAGGTGCCATGAGTACTCCGGGGCTCAGTACAAGGTGAGCTTATACAACCCGAAATGTGGGCGCCACTGTTTGTTCAAAGCTTCAAAGAAAAAGGCCTGTAGCCACTGCCAAGATGAAAACGGCAGTTGTCCGACCAGCTCTAGCTAGCTTCCCACCTTCGAGAACGCCTCGGCATCTTGCGCCATAGCCTCCTCTATACTCATAAAGCCTGGCAGTTCGACGACGGAGCCATAGAGTGCCCGGTCGCAGATTTGGAGCGCGAGGATCTGGTAGCCCAGGAGCATCAAAGAGCCATTCTCGGGGAACCTCGGCGTGAGCGCACAGCTTTTGCAGCGGCGAGGACCCGAAACACCCTTGTTCGCTCGGGCGGGAGTAAGTGTGTTTCGGCGTCTCGCCGCAGCGAGGCGCCAGTCAGGTGGCTCTCCTCTCATCGATTGTCTGCCGCTCCGCCTTTTCCATTTCGGCGGCCGCTTCTCGTGACAATCTGCCAGGTTTTGTCAGTATATAGTAGTGATGGGACGAATCTTTATCCGAATCGAGATTCGGAGCCGAATCTGAAGATTCGGAAAGATTCGGAAGAGTAGCCGAATCTCAAGCGATTCGGAAAAGTTCGGAAAGATTCGGAGCGTTGCCATGGTTGCCAGATCACGTTGATGAGTGTTTCAACTTTTCGTGATATTAAATTCACTAAATTCTACAAAGTGCACAAAATAATATTGTAATATAATATCATAGTAATAAATAAAATGTTCCGCTTTGTTTATATTATTTTGGATGTTTGTCGAGAACGGTAGCCAGATATCGCGGGAAAATTGGTTTCGGTTCCGGATTACGACCAAAATAGGCATGCTTGGTGCACGTGGAAATACAAGCGCATGTTTTCATCGCCGCAAGAGATCGATGCCGTACGTGCTGTTCGGTACAGACACATTTCGTGCCCATAATTACGGTCATAGTGGCACACACCACACAAGTGAGTATGTTCGATTCGATTATCTCCAACGTGTGTCCACTGAGGTATTGTTATCGGAACACGGGAAACAATCTGAAACTCCTTGCGCCGTACTATCAGTCTCCTGTACTGCATTTGTACCTTTCTGGTTAATGATATCCGATTTAGTTAGTGTTTGTTTCCGAACAATAAAGTTGCGTTGGACACCCCTGTGTTGTGTTTCTTTTTCATCAAATGAAGCTTCACGTACACAAAACTTGCTGCCGAGAACGGAGAAACGACAGTGCGACGTTTTCTTCGCCACCGGTGCGCGGGTCGAAGTTGTGACGAGCAACATTCATCTCGCTCTCGCGCCTTACAGGTACAGACATACGCAGCTCTAGAGAAGGAGACGAATCATTTCCTTGCCTGAATATATTTATTGTGCGTTGCGCCACATTATGTATAATACACAGCATTTCGCTACATTTTACCGATCACCGCGAAACCGCACAGAAACCGAGACCGTGCATTGGTTAGGCCTACGTCAACCACACCGATCAGCTCAGCTGGACCTGGGCGCGTGCCAGGGTTTAGAATGACAGTACAGTACATACCATACGTTGAAATAAACAAGACGAAATCTGGTTATATGCAGTAACAGTACCTAAAAAAACACAACTGACCGCATTCGCGAGGTTTACGACAAGGTTCACGCTGCCGTCTGCAACCAGCGACGAATCTGACGAATCTCCAAATCTGCCGAATATTCGTCGTGGGAAGTTCGGAAATTTCCGAATCTGTCCGAATCCGAATCTCCGGTGATTCGTCCCATCACTAGTATATGATAATACTACTGCTACTACTAATAATAATATTATTAATAATAATGTTTATTTCTCCATCAAGTACAAGCACATGATGGAAGGGGACTGAGGAAAAAACGCTGCATTTGTGCAGCTTGACGAGTCCTGAGCCCCTCCCCAATTGGCAACAGCGGCAGGTCACAAAAAAGGAATGCATCACATTGTAAACGAACAAAATAAAAAATAATAAAAATACGCAGGTCAGTAAATCAATGTACAATATTCCAGTGTAGCAGATAAATTAGCCCTGATAAACGGAGGGTTTATTAAAAAATAAAAAAGGTCAAATTTAAGGGTTCAAGGTATTCAAGACATTCAAGGGTTCAAGATTCAAGATATATAGCACGACTTTTGTGATACTATACTCATTCACTAAATTTATTCTCAACGAGTATAACTCTAACTTACAACTCTAACTTATAAATGAGGGCATTGAGTGGAATATTTAATTGGGGTTGTGGGGATATTTATACAGCGTGTAGTTGGTCAGCCATTTAAAGTTGCGACGAGTCACTCGCTGTAGATGAGCAATTTAGCCAGTGCAGTACAACCGCTAGCCTGGGGTCTTTAACGTGCACCACGCAGTAGTGATACACGACCGCACGCCGGTACGATGCTCATCCAGATCGAAACGGGCAGGGTGGGGCTCGAGCCCAGGATCCCTTGGCTCTGCAGCGCGAGCTTTCGCTCCACGCGCGTCGAGCTGGGTGTGCGCTTTAGCCCACTCGGCCACCGATCCCCCTGGAATATTTACTTAACTCATTGCTATGCAATTCACTCTACAAGAAAGAAAAATTCTTTGATATATTTTACTCTTGATGTTAAAGGATCAATATTATGAGTATTAAGGTAATTAAGCTAGGGTCGGAAGCACATTGGATAGCATTTGCTCCCCTATATGTTGTTCTACAACTGGGGACCTCCCATTGTCTAGGCTACGAGTGTGATTTGTTTGCCGATTTCAGTGACAAGGATGCTTGCTCACTAAGATTGACAACATTATTTTCTATTTCAGACTTATAACTTAGACATAACCAAATTTATATATATTGTAAATATGCATTAAATTTAACTTAGTGAACAGAGGTTCACTAGGGTAATCATATGAAACATTACATATTATTCGCAGCATCTTTTTTTGTAGCATAAGTTTCTTTGTTCAAATTTGCCATTGTAGCATTTCCCCAGACGAGGTGACAGTAATGTATATGTGAAAGAAAAACGAGTTATAGATTAACAATTTAGCATTTTTCGACAAAATAGAGCGGTGACGATAGATTATACCAATCACACGTGACAGCCTTATCAAGATATGGTTTAGATGTTTGTCCCAACATATATGTTGCGTGAAAACAACTCCAAGAGTCTTAAAACTGGTCAAAACTTCTATTTTTCTTGAATTCAAAACGATATCTCTTCTAATAGCTGCATTTTTAATCTTTGGTTGAGACAAAATAACCTTAGTCTTGTTCACGTTGATCTTTAAAGCGTTAGCTTGGCTCCAACTACTAAACTTCTGCAGAGTTTGATTCGCCCTGTATGCCAAGTCATCACAGCAAAAACCTGTGAGAAACAAACTTGTATCGTCAGCATAGATGATATATTTGGTATTTTTATCTACGTTCACGCTGTCAATAATATATAAATTGAACAAAGATGGGCCTAAATACTGCCTTGTGGAACGCCAGATATGATAGGTTGGATATCTGAAGAGTACCCGTTGATATGGACATATTGTTTACGATGAGCAAGATATGATGAAATGATAGCTCACGCTGGTCCGCGATATCCGTACCTTTCAAGTTTCTTTATCAGCAAGTCACGGTTTAAATAATCAAACGCTTTCGTAAAATAAACAAAAATACCAAGATTCACCTGTTTATCCTCAAAGCTACGCAAAACACATTCCTTGCGGGAGGCTATGCTCGCGAACTTAATAGCGCGCGCGCGATTCAAAACACGCGAAAGGCATGGAACGCGTGTTCGAGACCGGGCGTTCGAAAGACACGCCCTGCCGTTCTCAGGTTGTCAGTTACTAGGAGTGGGCCAAATGATCAAGTTCTGGTGGACATCGTTTTTAAATATTATCTTGAAAATCTTCAGAGGTGAGGCAAAAGGAAATACCGGTGCTCGTCTCCTGGTTTGGGGCAATCACTTGCAAATTCTGGAAAACGTATAACGTGTTCTAGAGAAAAGCTTTTATTTAGTGTTGAATATCGTATGCCAGCCCATGAGTTGTTGGCATTGAACCGACAAGTATCCAGGAAAGCCCTACCGGAACAACACGACAGCTCCCTGCTCGCGGGAGAGGCCGCGCTTGCACGAACTGTTAATACGGATACCTCCCGAGGCGTACCTCCCAACAGGGAATGTTGTTGACTTCTTCAATGAAAGTGGTCTAGGGCTTCTTTAAGCCGACAAAAAGGGTAGCTTCGTTGCGCTGTCGGCCGTTGTCTACAATGAGAGATATACTCGGGCTGTTGAAAATGACTTCTGCTCAGCGGACGCCAATTCGTTTCGCGTGAAAAAAAAGGATGACAGTGGCTATGTGCAAGGATCTTGAGCTCACAAAACTCCGCTTGGTTATTGTAAAAGTAACAACTTGACTGTTTTCTTTTCTGCAAAAACACGCAAACAGGACTTGCCCTTTCAGACAATTGTTGGCGAAAAAAAGCCGTGGCAGTTGTTAATGAGTCGTTTTCTTTCGAAGCAGTTGAATTGCCTGATTGTCAAGGATCATGATGCAGCTTTCCGTTCTCAAAAGGCTGCTTGTTTATTTTTTGCAACACAACAATTATTTCGAAAACATGTTTTCAGTTGCTACTAAAATTTTATTTTTACTTTGTCCTTCAAGGGCAGCTCTGTGTTTCTGTTCGAGAATGTAGTCGTAAAATGGGATTGTCAGCCTTCGCTAATATTGCGGCGCCGTTGTCGTTTTTGCCCCGCCTTTGAGCACGATTAAGAGGGTTTTCGAGTTTTCGCTTTCGCTCTTGAAGCCTCTCCCGCGCCTCATTTCAATATATCTACGACGGACCCCGTTAGCGCTCCGTAACTGAAATTTGATTTTTCGGACAATCTGAGGACTTCCTGAGGTCTAGCCATATACCGCGTGCAAGTTCGTCTGCCCGAATGGTCATGCCCAAGCGGCGGCACAACGGGATGTCGACTGCAGACAACATCACTACTTCAACTTATTTACGGAAGCTGCCCATATGCGCCGCTTCTACGAGCAGTAAACCCCCCTACCCCTCCTTCCCACGAAGTCCGCCTCCCGTCGTTCGAAGCGCCACCATTTTTACTTCTTCTGTGGCGGGGGGGTGGGGCCGCGGGGGGGGGGACGGCTGTTATAATAACTAGACGTACGCAGGTTTTGAAGCACGACGTCTACGAGGCGCTCCGGAGAATACCGTATTGAAATGAAACCTCTAGATGGCGCTTCAAACGACTGCTGGCCAGGTGGCCAGCGGCTGGCTAAAGCTCCTTTTTCTGTTTGTCAATAGACCTTTCCAAAAGAGGGCTCCTGGCCGGTTCCATTTTTAATGTTCGTGCGGGTAGCGCGTGATTTGTTCTCTTTGTGAAGCGACGAACATGCGCGTGCTGTGCTGAACAGTTCGCACGGCGGGCTGAAGACTCGTAAATATTAGAATGGTGTTTCCAAGTAGTAAAATTTCGTGAGAGCAGAAGACCCGTGCCTCGTGCAGCCCTTGGAAGCGAATGGCGGTGGAGCAGTCGCTAAAATGAGCGGCACTTGAAAGCGAATGGCGGAGGAGCACTTGCTCGGTGCACACGTGTTCCGCTTTTCTGCAACAAGGGTTGGCGATGTTTGTAAGACTCGCCATGCGGGAATTTTATAAAGGAGCTTCACAGGTGACTTAAACCCTTTGATGTGTTCGTTTTGTCTCGCAAGCCGCTAATACGCGCAAAGCTGGTGTGATCCAAGTGGTCTCGTCCGTTCCGCCAAGTTCTTCGGTCTTCGATCTTCGGCGAATGTTCCAAAGGATCTTTTCTTTCTTCATGGCGCTGTTTTCGCAGTCACTGAAGTCACGGTCTTCTGAGGGCAACAACCTTGCAATGTCTGCAAAGACACTCCTCTATGTCGTCTGCAGAGTCTGCATTGTCTCCTACACTTGTACTGGCTTGTCGTGCTTCTTGCTGTTCTAGCTTTTATGCCACGCGAATCCGTGGGCACCAGGGCGGTGTCCGCACTCGGCCTTCAAAGACAAACCCTCTCCCATCACGAGTAGGGACCTTGTGGTAGTGTGTGCGTATCCACTTTCCTAAAGGTTAATTGTCTTTCTCGGCGCTGTCCATTCAGCGTCCCTGAGGGCTGCAGGATCTTGTCTCTCTAGTATGTCGGAGGTGCAGATAGGGTTCCCGTGTACAGGATTGAAGGGGGCAGAAGAGGGCATAACCCGTTTTGCTGCGTGTGCTGCATCCTTCCCAGGGATATTTTGGAGGCCTGGAACCTCAAATATATTTGCAAAAAAAAAAAAACTCACACGCACGCCAGCAAGACGCAAATACACAAAAACGGAAAGAGACTAAAAAATAAAATAGCGATGATTCCACGCATTCCTGGTATTACACATAGATTAAAAAACGATTGCTGGACGACAAAACGTCTAGGTGGTATCTATGCCCTGCCCCAAACAAGGCCTAGCCCGTGCACCGCCGATTAAACAAGGTCACCAACAAAAGAAGGAACGCAACACCGCTCATAGAACAAGATATGCCCAACGCGAAACAGGTGTTGTCTACCGCATTCCTGTATCGGTGCGGCAAATGTTACGTTGGTCAAACGTGCTGATATATTAACAATAAAACAAGCATAACCTCTTCTATACTGACAAACCCTGGCAGATCGCCACGAGAAGCGGCCGCCGAAATTAAACAGGTAGAGTGGCAGACAACGGATGAGGGGAGAGCCACGCGAGGGGGCGCCCTGCTGCCGCGAGAACGCCCCTAAAAACACTTCTCCCCGAGCGATGGGACGTCCGCTCGTGCTCCTCCCGTTCCTCGCGCTACCGCTTTTTTCTCGTCAGGACTGAGACCCACGTTTCGTGTCCTTGCCGCTGCAAAAGCTGTCCGCTGATGTCCGGGTTCCCGAGAAATGCTCTGTGCTACCAGATCCTCGCACTCCAAATCTGCGACTGGGCACTCCATGGATCCGTCGTCGAACTGTCAGGCTTTGTGAGTATAGAGGAGGCTATGGAACTAGATAAAATGCAGCAGCGGTGCAGGGCACATCAGCGGGACACCTGTCAGCCCACGGTAAGACAGGTGAGTTGTAGTCCAGCCTTTACCAGCATCAGCATTCTTACAAAGAACAAAAATTCCCACGCACGCGAGACGCTCGAGGTGCTGATATCGAAGAAAATACAGACGACTGTGTCACCAGTCCTTCGACTACAGTGTACTAGTACGAGGGGCGTTCATAAAGTTCGTATTATTGTCACGAAGGAATTGAGATTCAGCAATGAAACTCGAGTAGGAGTTGAGGCTTTCTCTACATGTTCTTCACCAAAAGTTACCACTTTTTCCAGCGATGCACCACATGCCGGAGGCCATTGTTATAGAACTCCTCGTTTTGAGTGTTCAGGAATCGCTCCACTTCAGCAATCACTTGGTCGCCGTCCTCGAACTGCTTTCCTCTTATTTGGTAACACTAGAAGCGTCTGTGCCATTTAACCAAAGTGTCATAAACTGGGGTGTTGTCCCCGAACAACGCTCCCAGATTGGAATGAATATCCTTGGCATTGCTTCGCTTCAAATGGAAACAAACGGATCACTGCATGTGCTTGGCACCGACGGGTGGTGCCATTTTTGTTTCGACTCCCTAGCAGCGTTCCGAGCTACTATAGCATGCGATGTTTATACTGTGCGGAAACTAGAGGGACGCGCGCTTATGTTGATGCCTGTTTTGTTCCGTTTTTTTCAATTTTTTGTGCCGATAATACGAACTTTATGAACGCCCCTCGTATACTGGATAGTTTTGGAAACCGGAGCGGCTTCTGTGAGGTGTGTGGTGTAGATCGCGTTAGGTGTTCACACGGGCTCATCGGCAGTGGCAGTGGCAGCGGACAGTGGCTGTGCGCCGCGTGCACGCGCGTTCGCCGCTTGCACGCGCACGGGCGAAGGCACGTGCAGTCTGCAACGACTTTCGGCTGCAGTGTGGACCGCAGCCCCACAAGTTTGTTTCTACGCGTCCTTATCAAAACGCTGACAATAAAGAAGGCCGAATTGTGAAAAGGCCGAACATCGAAACTTCGAAAAATCAGAAGCCCCGAATATTACAACGCTGAAAAATTAAAATTCCGCAATCTCAAAACTCTGAAAAGCTAAACGCCGAAACGTGTGAATGCTTAGATATCTGATTGCAAATTTTCGGCGATCAGACATGTATCAGCTTAGTTTGCTTGTTCTTGTTGTGTTTTTATGTAATGTGTTTTATTTCGATGACACTCAGCAATCTATTCCATTATCATGAAACGCTTCGTTGCCAGCACATCGTAGCGCTTGTGTCAAGCACAGTTCATTGTAGCGCCACAATGCTTTTAGCGCGTGTAGGGCAAAACACTGCAGGTCAAACTGAAGTCATTTTTTTGCTACCCCTAAAGCATATCAGCGAGAAAAAAAGAACCTGGGTGACTAGAAAAAAGAAGAAAGTAGCGCTACGAAGTGCACGTGCAAAAGCGCCGGAGCAGTTGGCAACATTAGCTTCTTGGGTAGCTTATGAACGGAACGAACGAGGCCACAAAAAATAAAACCATGTTAGCTGCCAATTTGACCCTAATGAAAAATACACCAGGCAATCCTGGTGTGACATCAGAGAATCCTGGTGTGACACCAGAATATCTGGTGTGCCCACCAGCAATACTGGTGTATCGAGCACACCAGCTGACGTGCCTACACAGAAACGCTGGTGTACCCGCACATAAGCCTGATGGGTACACCAAGAGAGTCTGGTGTCACACCACAGGGCTCATGTGCCCACCAGGCAGCTTGGTGTGCACACAACGCAGTTTGATGTGACATCAAAGTTGTGTTTTTGTTTACTTTTCCCCCCTTCCGCGAGCGTGTTTTCTATTAGTTTGTGTGCCGCCCCGTCCCCCGACGGGGTGCCTTGTTTCCTCCCGTCTTGGTGGTCGCCGGAGACCCGGCGGCGGGCTCCTTTGTGCTCAAGAAGTGTCCCTCTCGTCGCGAGCACTTTCCCGGCTGGCCTTGAGCAGCTTGGGGCGCTCGCCGGCTCGCCTCTTCGAGGGTTTCTCTTTCCCTTTCCGCCGGTATTCTTGTTTAAGTTTGAGAAAATAAAGAAGTCTTCTTTGTGAGTCGAAGCCAAAAAGATGTTGTTGGTGCGCTTTCCTGACTTTCGAGGAGCTTGGTTTGGTAGCGAAACAACAGAGAAAGCTAGTAATTATTACAGCTTTTGGTGCCGAAAACCGGGAATTAACGGTCAGATCATGTTTACTATGAGCGAGGAGGGCGTTGACCGCCTGAAGCGAAAGAGGATTACCCTGCGAGCCGCCACAACAAAGATCATCAACGAGACTGGCGTCCTGCTGGCCACGGATCCAACCGACATCCGTGAGCTCGAAGAAACATTTGATATTCTTCTACTTAAGCAAGCTTCTCTAAAAGAGATGGACAAGTAAATCGAGCCATCTGTCGAATGTGATGCCTTAGAAGAGGAGATTTCTGGCGCGGAGGGGTACGCGGAACGGATCAGCGGAACTAAGACACGAGTCAACCGCAAGCTGAAAGGCCAAGAATTGCAGAACGACAGGGCGTCCAGTTCTTCGACGCAGGGCAGTGGCTCCGGACAAACCCCTGTTGATCGCGGCCAACTCCCTACAACAGTAAAGCTTCCGAAGTTTTACTGTTGTGCTTTTTTGCTTTTTTAAATAAAGTAATATGACAGCAGCGTTGTTGTCAAACTTATCATTGTACCCTTTTTTGTGAGTAGAGCAACACCCAGTCAACAGGTGCTCTGGTATCATACTACAACAAAACCTGGTGTCCCACCAGAACACCAGATTGCTGGTGTCACATCAGAACACCAGATTTCTGGTGTCACACCAACACACCAGACTTCTGGTGTCACACCAGAACACCAGGAAATGTCCCAAATCACATCTGTGAAAAGTCTGGTGTAACATCAAGTCACACCAGCTCTCGGCCTGGTGTATTTTTCACCCCAGGGACGGGTTGTACATTTCAGAAGATAAAGATATGTAACAGAAACAAAAACTTGGGGAGAAGTCGCGACATTGAACATGTTTGAGACTGCTGGGACCTGCCACTATGCGGTGAAACATCCACGCGTCAACAGAGGCAAAACATTTCCACGAGCCTCGCCCATTGGTGCGCCTCTTATTCGACGAGACTGGAAATTAAAGATCCTCCTCCTTTTGCACACGTAGTACGTGTTGTACTTGTTCTAGACGTTACAGAGAATTGCGTAAACAACAAATAATTATCCTAAATCTTCGCAATCCAAATATTCTACCGTATTTTACCCTTCTATAGTCCGCGCCCGGCACGTGCATCGTCTGTACTCATCCTCCGCACGTAAAACTTCCTAAACGTCTAGCACAGCCCAACTCGAAAACTGCCCGCTTTATTAGCGCAGAAATCGGCGTGTATTATATTGAAATGATCATTTGCATTCCTGTGGTAGGTGCCACGTTCACCACTAAGCCAATTAGGTTGTTTTTAAATAATGAGCCAGTTAATGGGCAAACGCAAAGTTAGCTGACTGTCTCTGCAACGGTTTCTCTCCTTACTGTTGGAACACGAACGCCGATTGCCGATCGCCCAACTCTTTCGTTCGCGATCGAAATTTTCGGGGGAATAAACGAGGCACCCAAGACCTCTGCAGAATTACACACAAAATAAGACGCCCTTCGTAGTAAAATAACATACTATGAAAAAATAAAAAAGGAACTGCAGAGTGCACAACACACCTCGAAGAATACCTCGGCACACATTCTGTCTATACCGACTTCTTCCGCACAATCAAGATAAATCGAGCCTTTTTTTTCTCTATGACAGGCGATTTTTCTTTAAATATTAATCAGACCTTACATTTTTCAAGTTGCCAGTCTTATAAAAGCTTCTGCCGTTTTGAACATACTGCTTGCAGATAGCTATGGGTGGGTATTCAAAAGGTCCGTTTTTAGACAAAGGTTGAAAAGATTGATTTTGTTAATACATGAACACTAATATTTTATGACATTCTATTAGGACAATTTTGTTCATATAGATTGTTCAATTTGTAGCAGTACGGCTCATCAATGTATAGAGCAGTTCTTCCAGGTTTATAAGCATCCTCCGATGGGCCCCAAAGGCAAGCCGCAGAAAGCCAATACACTATCATAAGGATGACTTCTGTATTAACTATCAACCTTTCTTAACATAAAATATGTTGTTACTTATTCTATTCGAACTACCGTTTACCCTAACAATATATTTAGCGCTCTTAAATTCCACGAAGTCCTAAAGGCACTTTCGCATTTTAGTATGTGCTCCACAACTATATAATTGTTTGCAGCGTAGAAAGGGGGGAGGGGTGAAGACTCTTTTTGCGGTATTTTAATATATCATGGTCGGCTGGAAAACCTCAACTAGTGATTTACGTCCGCATGATATGATGTGTTCCGCCGTCATCGAAATTATGCACGTCACAGAAGTTCCTTTCTTAAAACTTTCAAGATTGTAAAAAAGAAATGACGTTGCTAACACTGTTGTGAACATGTGTGAAGTACGGCGTGCGGTGAGAGGTCACGGCGCCGCCGATGGGACTTTTGAGCCGAACCCGAGAAACAGGTGCATGCCCTTCGGGCTTCGACGGGAAGTACTTGTTCGGTGGCCTTTTGTCTGTGTCGGGGAAGACGATGGGTGCTCGCCAGCTGCGGAGGCGCCGAGAAATCGGGAGATGAGCTGCTGGCCGAAGGGACGGGAACAGCACGAGGGTGCGTCACCGAAAAGGAGAGATGTTTTCTCTGTGAGCTTGGTGGTGTTTTGGTCGAGGAGGAAGGCCGGCCGTTGGGGAACAAGGGGGACGGGTCGGGGGAGCTACTGTGGACGGTCGGGGAAAAACAAGCGCCTTGAGCGGGGCGCGCGGGAGTGGAGAGGAGGACCGAAACCAACAAAATATCTCGTTGGCGGATTGGACAACGACGGGGGCTGACGAAAAACACGGCAGGAAGGAACGGCGCAGCGTCCCACCGATCGACGCGGAGCTGACCGAGACCGGCTCACCGAACCTGACCGAGAGGTAGCTGCCGAGGCCCATCAGGCATCCAACCGGATCACCGAGACCGCGGCCACAAGAACCGTCCGGCCGCTTCACCATCGCGTCGCTCAAGACAGAGAGAAGAGCCCAAGGCCCCGCGTCCCGTCCACAGCACCGGCACCAAGGGGGGGGGGAGGCGAGCGACACCCACCGTTCCCAGTCGGACCAATTAAAGTCCGTACTTAAAATTCAGTGTCGTGACACTTCTTCCTCTCTCAACCCCAAAAGGGACCCCAGGGTGGCTGAGCCGCTACTCCCCGGTAGCGGTCATCACACATGAATCGTGCATCTATAAAACGAAATAAATAAGGGAAAAGAACATACAACTATAAAAACATGCAAATTCTTAAATTAGTGTTCCGCGATGCGGATACGTATTACGTTTTATCTTGGAATGTCTCAGGTCTTACTCAATAAAATATTATCTCCACAAGGAATGAAAAAAAAAAACGCGTTGCACATTTATTTTGCACATAATAGCTAACACCTACGCAATTCCTGTATATACGATCTTTGCTTTGGAGCCACACAATAAAAGAAAAGCTAGCGTTTCGCTCTTTTATAAATACAGAAACATTAATTAAAATTCTTTGAGGAATTGTTTTCCAGTTCTTTTTTCTGGCAGCTGTTAAAATTTTTGCGTCACAGGTGGAATTTATTGCTGGGATTAACGAACTTGAGCTTATTAGGAAGAGTGATATATTTTGTTTATGTTTCTTTTAACTGCAGTCGTCTATATAAGAAACCGACCAACAGCCTCATGTATACCTCAGATCTCCCATTCTGGTCGAACTGAACAACTGAAGATGTATCTTACGCACCTCGTGTTTGCTAGCCTTGTTGCGGCCGCTATCGCCAATGACGGCCGAATCGCCGACGAAATGAAACACATACGGACGCATGGAAGGTAAGAACGAAAAAATAATTCACTTGAGTAACAAAGCTCGGTATTCTCATCATTCATTGGATATTGATTTGACTTTAAATTGGATTATAAAAAAGCTCTTTCTTGCGTTCTTTTTATTACATTTTGCAATCGGCATTCACGAAATACGCTTGCTATATATGAAATTACCTGAAACTCTCCTTTAATCTGCTACCGCCACTACCAGAAACGTTGCCGGGTTTTGAAATTGCAGTGTGCTTGAGTTCGCTCTTATTTTTGTTTTGTTTATTATTTTAAAACATGTGTGCTACGGTATGACTACTGTTCGTCCAGAGTTCTGTATATAGACTACCTACTGTAGCAGAGTTGCGCATTCAGTCTCGGTGGGTGGCCATAGCACCGGCTTTCCTGCACGGCCCTGGATGCTTTGCTCGTCACGTGACTGAATTCTGGGAATAGCGGCTCCGCGCGCGCCGCTGCGAATGAAAACATAGAACATAGGCGGAACCAGAGGAACATACGCCGGGGCGTGGGCAACATTGGGGGAGCGACCTTAGCGGTGGATTTCCTGCACGGCGCTGGATGCTCCTCACGTGATCGATATTGGCGAATAGCGGCGTGGCGGCTCGGGAAAAACAAATGCGCAACTCTGCTATATCAAAGAACTGTTATGTTCGTATATCCTGTGGCGCCACGAAAACACCCACCGTTGTTTTCGGCATTTTCTTTTTCAATGGAAACCGTGTGCATCACTTTGCTTTGCAAATGTAATCAGAAAAAGTTATGACTCCTCTTTCTTCTGATTACTAACGTTAGCCGTTATGAACCCGACATAATACCTTTACTTCTGCAGCAGTGTCCAGCAATAATAGCGTTTTCAGTTTCTAAAGATACGTCCGTTTCAGATCTAGTTCGTCCGTAGCCAATGCTGATTCGATGAAGCCAATCAAGTCGCTTCAAAAGTGCATCGTCATGGCGCTCTTTGTGCATTTGCTGTCACAAGCTAAACCAATCACGCACAAAACGAGCACAGGGTCACGCTGCATGCACTGTGGTTGATTGGTTTATTTCTGGGCAGACATGTACAAGTTACTCCGAAAATGTAATTAAGTTAAGTTACTGCGATTTGGCTTCAAAAGTAATTTGAGTAGAGTAGAAATTACTGACATGGAAAGTAACTGAGTAAATACTAACTACCATAAAAAAGGAGCGAATTACTTTTGAAGTTACTTTTATATTTTTTATGGTAAGAAGAAACTGCATAGTATAGAGCAGCTTGTGTTTTGACAAAAAGGCTTTAATAGCTAGTTCTGCTTGTGCGTGACTAACAGTTTTGAACCCTTTTTTTTGACAATGACGTACTGCGGATGCATCATTTATACCTTGAGGTTAAGCACTGCCTGAGCTTGATTTTGCAGGCAGTGTTTGATTGTTTACAGTGTTGCGTAAAGTACATTTCAAAGGTACTTCAAGTAAAGTACATAATAAATGAGACGTTATGTACTTCAAGTACGTAATCTCAAGTACACCGGCTGCAATGTACTCGAAGTGAATTACCGTCAATGCCATGTACTTTAGAAGTGAAGTAGAACTACTTTTTAACGCAGTCTTTCATGATGCCCTTTCGTCCCCTAAATAGTTTTTTTTTAACTGGTAATCATTGTGTTAGGGGTAATCGGAGGTGCATTATTTTTTTCGGGAATGGCGGCAAATATTGAATAAAGTCAAGTCGCCACAGAGTAGCTGTTTTACTCTATCTAACGAACTATTTAACACGATCAAATCATAAGGCACTTATTTTTATCGGTCTTATAGACGCCATTAATTCACTCAGAGAAATGACAAAATGAAGTCTCGAAAGACGATAGCGCTTTTTCACATGACTATACGCCATTTTATTTGTTTTAAATTTTGGTAATGTCGTTGGAAGTCGGAGGTTCTACTTTCCTCAGAAAGTATCGGGCAAAAAATAATTTAGTAAAGTACTACATGCTCAGAGAATGTACTTCAAGCAATGTACGAGTTTTCTAAACACTCTTAAAGTAGTACTTTAAGAACCATGTACTTAAAGTTCTTCCCAACACTGCTTGTTCGTTATTATTTTTTATGTAAACACGTTGGGGGAATTACTAAGTTTTCTCAAACGATCTTGGAATCTGGGAAGACCTGCATATTCTGAGTCTTGGTAGGAAAGGCAACGCAAAGAGTTCACCTTTGCGTTGTCCATTAACTCGCGATTCTGCAAGCACACCACAAACTACCGGAGCACAAGATGAGCTTCAGAGCGGGTGCTGCACTTTGCTGCCTCCTTTCAGTGAGGATGCAGTATGTACACCTCCTGTAGTGGGCGAGAGTTCTTACGTTAGGCAGAAGCGGGGAAAGGGCGAGTCGTCGGCGCTCATCCCGTAGTTACTCGGACTTACTTCCATATATCTATCTTTAGCATCGCGCAAAGAAACAAAATAGTAATTGGATGACACCTTAGCATCAACCGTTCCGTGACGATCCTCCATACGCGATTTTCGGCTGCTGTGGAGTCAGAAAATCATAGCCAGACCATACTGGACACCATTTCTCATTTCCAATGGTTAGATACTGACACTACGTGGATCCAACGAGAGCTCTTTTTTTCGTATTCCTTGCAGCTCGTCCGAGAAGAAAACCACATCCCAACAATCTAGAAATTCGTGTTCAAAGAGTCTCAAGTTTTTGGCACACAAAACAATTTATCCCCCACGGATGGAAATAGTTCCTTATCTTCCATCCATGTCATCACCACTAAGACAGCAGTGTGGAATTTAAAGAGAAAGGTTTTAAGACACGGCGGAACTGCTATTTTCTTAACACGCTGAAGAACATTCTGCCTAGGCCGAAAGACGAATGGTCAGTCTGTATGACTGAATCCTGTCAAATCTTTGAGGTGGCATGTCTTTTGTCTTCCCTTTTTCCTGTCCGTGTGGATGGCCCCATATAGTTGTTCCCTTTTGAATGAACCCCGCTGCGTTTGAGATTTTGTGTCGCTTAGTGCGTCATTGCAACTTCTCCTTGTCTCGGTTTAGATTATTGTGAGATGGAGCGCTGAGGCACAAAGAGTATACTACGCAAAAAGTTATAATTTTGTGTCATTTTGGAACTCTTTATGATGGCCATAAATGCAAAAGAAATCAAAATAGTTGTAACGAAATACTGTCACACAGGGGGATGAAGACAGATATTGTTTTCAATCTCTTTTTTGCAGACTGTGAGTCAGAATGAAACGTTTTATCTAATGTACCGCTCCTACGAGTATGATGCTGGCACCGGAGGCACCGGAAAATGTGTCAGCGTGAAATTATGCGACAAAAATGACACAACCAGGACTGCTACGAGCAGACTAATGTACAGGGACGCTCAGACGACCCAATTGTAAGTGCAGAATCGTCCTTGGCTAACCTTCTCTGTTTTCCATGACTGCATGAGATTAACTTTCCGACTATTCATAATCCAGGATGGGATTCACTGCGCGTGTCACTATGGCTCGTTCGTGGAACAGCTCAGTTGACGACATAATCCGTCTTGGCAATGCTGACGACTGCACCGCACGTAAGCTGGAATGTTTTTTTGTATATATTTATTATTATTGTATTGAGAGGTCCCAAAGCCCGCTGAAGCCTTTAAAGTGAATGCATAAATCGGTTTCGTAACGTTTCGCGCTACGATTTACCACAGAGGTTCAGAAATTGGTGGAAAGATGGATCGCGTCGAAATTTCAAAGAACGAACTAGGCTGACTCAAAAGATGAAACAAAATGGTAACTAGTTTTTGTACCTGTCCGTCTCGTAACGGCCCACCCTCTGATTAAGTATTCAGTATTTAGTATTTTGTTGCACCGAAACCCTTTTGCACCAAGGTGGTCGACCCGAGGGATTGTAGCAGGTGCGGTTTAAAAATATTTAGAAATTAAAACTCAAGATCCGTCGTCAGTAGAACCTGGCCAAAATGCACGCAAGCAGCGCTAACCGATCACAAAAAGAAAAATAATAAAAAATAAAATAAAAATAGAAGTAGAAGGAAGGCAACGGAAGTCGGCAGAAAACTCAACACGTCCATCTGGCAGTTTCTTTGCTCGCCGTCGGTGCGCCCGTTAAGTTTCTTTCAGGCTCACAGCGATCGTAGCGCTCCCTGCGTCAGGTGTTCGTTTTCACAGCCGACACGAGGACACATGACTCCGGCCGCCGCGTCCGCCCTGCAGTAGGCGTGCGCCCCTTTGGAAACGCCCGCTGGCCCGCACAGGCACTCCAGAGCCACCATATGTAGGCCACTTTGTCCCAGGACCGACAGATGGCGCAGCGGACCCGTCAGGTCAGGCCAGAGCCGTTCAGACAGCAATATCATCACCATCCTCCTTGACGGGCTCACTTTTTATGTCTGTTTTTTTTTTTTGCACTTTTGCACTTGCGCATGGACGGTAGCGCCGCGTGGGGCGCTCCAAGAAAGCGGGCGGCCTTATGCTAATAAAAACATATACGCGGACTAAAGAGCACTGTCACGGTACACCCTCTGCGTTGAAGTGGATGGACCCTGAAGAATATGCTCCAAGAAAGACGATGGAAGCCGTGATGTTACATTTTCGACGTTAGTTGATTGGAGGGCGACACCTGCTCCTTCCTCGTGCACTCTCTTTGATCATCATTTCTTGCTCTATCGCACTCGCGCATCGACCCTAGCGTCGCCTTGATCGCTCGATAGCAGGCGGCAATCTTTAAAGGATCTCGCTACTTTTCCGTAAAAAGGCTGCTCAGAGGCTCTGCTGTGGCGGCTTACGGCAGCAAAGCAGCCGCCGGGGCTGCTGCCGCCATTTCTCGGTTGTTGCTCCAGTCAGAGGTCGCTTAATTAGCCAACAAATGCAATAAACAATAAAAGTACTATTTTTTTTTACTTTTTACTTACGTCAGTTTTTTATCTGAAATTTTGATGCGATGCTTCCACAACTTTCGGTCACACCTGTAATAAATCGTAGCGCCACACATTACCAAGCCGATTTATGCGGTGCCTTCTTTAAATGCTCTACGCGGCTTCGGGACTTGGTTCTATAGATAGCACATTGCGGTATCTACGGCCGTTGTATATTACGGATAAGACCGTTGTGCATCGGTCCTCAGTCACAGACAACTCTAACAAACGCAGGGCGTGGCTAAGTCACCGGCATGTCATTATCGCTGCGGAGTCTATCAGGTTGCAGCATTAGCAGACAAGAGCGTCTAACAACCAATCACAAAGCGAGGAGCGTGAACCCATTAAGCCACTCCCTACGTTTCTTAAGCTGTTGGTGACTAAACCGGTTTCCGTTTCTAACGTTGGTTCATTTCGTTCGTTCCACAGCCGCCAATGCAGCGACAGCTGAATATCGGCTCGTTTATTCGGACTACTCCAGCTGCGACGTTATGGTTGTCTTCGGAACACTGGAACCGAGTGAGTAGTGCGACCGTCGCAGGGTCGGCTTTTGCGCCTCGTTACGCATTGTGTTTTTAATGCGAAAGCGTTAGCTTGTTCACGGAGCGAAGCCGGCGGTTTCTGTAACCGCGAAAAAACGTGAAGGAAATACCCAGTCTCCCATTGGCTGAGCGAAACGGCTCCTAGATAGCCATTGGCGGTAGCTTCACGAGAGTGAGCGCTCGGCCGCCGCTCCCGTGTCAGGCATTGCCGGAAGTGTGTGGCGGCGGCCGCTTCTGCTCCTCTCGGCGCCGAGGAACATGGCGGCGCCTGGGGCATCAATATCGTCGGCAGCCGCAACCTCGGCAGTAGCGAAACATGGCCGTCCACGCCAGTACACCGCAGACGAGTGGAAGGACGACATTCATGGTTTCGCATTCACAACTCATAAGTACTTGGGCGTCCTCGTAATTGTTTTAGTCTAGTTTTGGTGTTGCACCTCGTAGTACACGCTCCGATTCATATTTCTTATGTGAGAGATTATCATACTATGTGGCTCTGTAAGTCCGCGCGCCGCCGTCGTTACGCCCCAATGGAGTCTTGGCTATAAGGATAGGTCTGCTGTCACCGGCTGAACCAATCACGAAAAGGAGAAAACTTTGGTTACGCTTAAGCCTCGCCTTTAAGTGTGGAACGCGATAGCGCTATCGGGCCCCGGTCACATCGTCTTCTCATTCGCCGTGCAAGCGTGCCTAGCGTGGGTCGCAACCGAAGAATCGTGAGTTCGAATCGCGCCTAAAATTCTTAAATTTTTCTTTAAGGCGAATAAATTACTTATTAAAAAGAGAAATCATTTGAGACATGCCACAACCTTTCATTTGCATTACGTGTGATGTTTTTAATCACTTTGATTCGCACGCGTGACGTCAGGTTTCCCGTGAGCGTTGTGTGTAGCTTGAAATTCTTGCCCGATGTCATGTGGCTTTGACATCATGACCCTATCGACCAATCCTGGATATTAGCGCACGCCACAGACGTCGGCTTTCTGCTACGCCACCGAGGTCGGCTTTTCTACGACACTAGCTCCTTAACGCTCTCGCGTTAAAGCGTAGGCAATTCACTGTGCGGGATTGGGTTAGTCGGTGGTAGCAAACCCGCAAAGAAAGTGAGCGCTGCCACGGTGCACTTATGGGCATGCTTGAATGGCTCCGTCGGAACGGTGTGTCTGCTGCACTCGGACTTTAAGTGGAACAGAGAGGATCGTCATGGTGACTCATTTTTGTCTAATTGCGCCGACGAGAAAACGTGCTCTGTGCTGCGTGGTGGTATCAAACCGAAACGAAAAAGAAAGCAGAATAGAGACTGCCCTTTTTCCTTGATCTGTCGCGCAGCCAGAAAAGGCGATTATGTGGAAGAGGTAAGGATTTGGGGGGACAGATTGGTTTGAATACTATCCTAGGTGGATTGAATAATTGAATGAATGAATTAAGAAATTAATTAATCGTAACAAGCTGGTGGGTCTTCACTTTATGTGGCCCATTCATTGTGTTCCGCAGCTTCCGACGCAACGTGCTTAAGATTCGATTCATTTCTGAGCGGGCAATGTTTAAAAAACAAATTTTAAAAATCAATTGCTATGAGAAAATATTGAAGTGCGTCTTACACATTTTTACGCTAGGAATTTAGACTTCAGTTGATTTGAATAGAACATAAGTGATAAATACCATTAATCCCTAACCTCTCCTCAGCATCACTGTGGTGAAACTCAGTGGTCCGATTATGGCACGTTTTCCAAGCGGTTGTTAAGTTGTAAAGGATAATTAATAATTTTAATGCACCCTTCGTCGTATTCAAATAAAATATAAGAAGATATTTATTAGAGCAACTATTAAGGATGACCAACACATTTACAAATCAGGCTTCTACTTCATTTTTTCAAATATTTAAATTAAGCTCGTGTGAAACATTTCAAATATGAGGTACTCTATAGTAAGCATACATTCCGCGGGGAGACTTTTTTTAATGGCCGAAAGGGTTCATTATTTTGTGCTTGAAATACTCTCTTTCGTACAAGCAATTAACTTTCACATTTAAAAAAACACCCAGTAATTAAAATATCTAACAGCTATGCTAACATCATTGCTGCTACAGTTTGAAGATACTGTGATGAATTTATGGCTTCCGTGTTGTAACTTGCTGTTTATCCGTTATTATTTCTTGGCATTGGAGTGATATAGCGTGCGTCGGTTTATATTGTAATGTTTCTACTATTCTGACCTGAATATCAAACATCACTTTTAGGGTGGTATAAGCTAGCACGTGACCGTCTCAGATGTTCATTTCCTTGCAAAACATTTACAGGGGGCAGATGAAGAACATTATCAGAGAAACTATACGTTTCTTAGTAATTGTTTTTTTTGGGGTGGGGGGGGGGTGTTGTGCAGGTAGGGGTTTAGTCCTTGATGAAAACGTTTTGCTTGATGTTAACAATATTTAGTAAATGCACGAAAATATAAAATCGTTATTCTCTGTCGCATAAAAAATTGAAGGGATTGAAAAGAAGTCAACAAAAAAGCTTTGAATATTCCCATTTGTTCTTTCCAGGGTGTGAACTTTGGGTGAAAGATGGCTATCAAAAACACCTCCAAGGCAACACCCAAACTAACTCAAGAGAAGGAGGCAGCCAAACTGGCAACCAGAACATAACCGAATGCGTAAACCAATATGAAAACCTATGCAAAGTGAAATACCAAATCTACGATAAAAATATATGCAGTTCACCTATGGGAAAGGCCCCTAAGGCTGACTAGAAATGACCAATCAAGAGAACCAACATTGCAGACGATGGCAATCAGTTGAGAGTACTCTAGAGTTAGCTCAGTTAATTTTGTTGAGTTTCTAGCAGCAAGAGGGTGATTGTTTGTGTAAATAAAAAAAGATGAAGCAGATCAATGATTGTTTGTATAACTCCGAATTTGCATGCAAAGTTATAAAAATTGTTTTCACTGATATTTCCAGAAAAAATCTACATAAAAACCTTGTTTAGCGAAGCTCTAAATAATTATTACGTGACAGATAGGGCGGTATGTGAAAAAACACGCTATTTTATTCAAATTACATCAGTTTCACGTTCGTCCTGCCCAAGCTTCGGCATCTGTATTTTCTGTAATGCTTGCAACAACCAAACCGACCGCACTGCAGCGGACGCTATGATCATGTTGAGACAATCGAGCAGCGACTAGATATGTGCGTCGTCACAGCGGCCATTGCCTTACTTTTCGGTTCCTATCCCCAACTACACCAATCACGCACTGTGAATGCGCCGACATCTTGCGCTTAACTGTTCTCTGCGCGATTGCTCTGGCCTGTGATTGTCAAGCCAACAAGACAACGACCGCCGTGGCATGCACTTTTGACGCCACTTGATTGGTTCAGGCGGATCGTAGTGTCAGCTGAGGTCGGACTACCAAGTGGTACGGAGTATAGTAACGGTCCAATATGGTTGTCTAAAAACAAAGTAAGGTAGGTCGTTGGATCGGAAGGGCATGACTTGCCGGTTCTCACATCGTAGGTCACACTGATGTCTCTCGGAAACGCGGCATCTCGGAACTGCACAGAGGATGACATGCTCAATCGTTCGAGCTCCTCGTGCCTTTAACGAGAGGCTCGTTCGCACACTTACGTTTGCTTACGATCGAGGTTTTGTGATTTCCATACGACGAGAGAACACATTGGCATGCGCCGCCATCTATAGGGGACCCAAGAACTGCATCTCACTAGAGGCCAGGTGTTTCAATATTTAAGAGATCAAATGTACGTAATATCTATAAAAAATGTACGTTTTGAACATTCTCAAAAGCTTCTCGAAGCAAAAAAAAAAAAATCGTGCACGAAAGAAAAGAAAAAAATATACGGAAATTCCGAGTGTTCCACGGCTACCAATAGGTGGCGCCACTGTGTTCTCTTGTCATAAGAGATCCCAAGAAGTTTTACGAGGTCATTCGGTCGTAAGCAGTCGCAAGTGTGTGAACCAGCCTGAAAGGAACCATGAAACGATTTTGAAATATAATTTCATCCACCGCACGGCCTTAAAAGTGTGAAAACAAAAACAAAAAATAGAAAGCCAATACAATTGCTTCTTCATAAAACATTTAAACGGTAAGCTGAACCTTTTATATCTTCTTTCCTTCGAAAGCTCTCTGCCTTTTCACTGCGGTGCATCCGCGGTGCCAAAGCACGTCAGCCAAATCCACGTCGCTTATTGGATAACAGCCAACCTCACCAACACCGCGATAGCGGACGAATGTTTCTTAAAAGTTTTGTTAAAGAATATTCTGATCCACATTTTGTGTACGGAAATTAACGAGCTTTATAATGCTCGGAGCCATGCGCCATTGATCGTGTGTTAAACAAAGTAAGAGAAAGATCAAGCGCGAAACACATGCGCGTCCAAACTGTCCGATCCGGCGTGCAAACAGCCGGAAAGATGGCTGCTCTGAATCGCCGCACAGGACTATTCGAGACACATAGCTCCCGACGCGTCATGGCGTCGTTCCGTTCCGCTCCGCCCAGTTTCGGGTATCCCTCTACCGAATGGATCGATAGATGGTAATGGCTGTATTCATGACGGGCGGTATCTCGCGCCATCCAGCCTAGAAACCTATATTACTCCCCTCGCCCTTCTCGGTTTTTCGGAGTTTAAAACTAGCACAATATTTTCATTACCTTCTATTAAAGTGTGCGTGTGTAAAGATTTTCTGTGAGGTTACTTTCCTGCTCAACATCGATTAATCGCGATCGACCGCAGCGGACCTTGGGAGCCATTCCAGCGAAGCGAGCACTGCGTACAAATCACGTGACTACGTACCGCGCGCATTGTTGCGTCTCTTCCGAAGTTCACGTGACACTCACGCGACCTTGGAATGGCTCGTAGCGTCCACTGCTGCCCATCGTAAGGTGAGACGGAGTATATTTGGGCTTCGACGGCCTAAATCGGTCCCAGAAGGCCGGACTGCTATGGCGCGCGAAATCAGCAGCTCGTTTTGTGCGCGCGGGAAACCTCGGTCGCTCCGACTTCCTTCACAACGACGACTCACATCGCGTGACGCATCGCGCACCGCCACATCCGTTTCCCCAAACCACGCAGCGCCTCCTCGCCCAATCGGTTCGAAAGTCACGTGACAACATGACCTTCGCGCCATCCATGCTGCCATTGGCTGCGGCCCTCCGAAAATTGGGCAGCAGTGCGGCGAATATCTGGCAAGTTGGTCGCATGCCAGTGCCGGACAGAGCCGTCGTCCGACGATCCGGTGCGACGAAAACCCTCGCCTCCGAATCTCGTTCCGGCAGTTCGCGCGTCGGATCGGGCAGTTTGACGCGCGTGTGTCACGCGCAAGGGGTGTCCAAACAGGATAATACAGAGAGCACGACTCCGACAAATCGTGCGGCGCTCCGCTTCCGGCCGCCGGGGGAAATTTCCCGTCAAATCTGCCGCTGGGGAAACTTCCGCCGCGATCTCCCCTCGCTACTCCACGGCGGCCTTGTTTTGCTCATCACGTAGGTCCGGAGAGCCACTCACACGCTCTGTTGGCTGTCGGTCAATCGGTCAAGTCCACCGCCACTTTGGAAGTCCCGAAAACGGGAAAGGGAGGACTCAAGTGTGGGGGCAAGCGAGGCGAGCGCGTCGTGTCCAAGCTCGTGTCATCTTCCAGCAGTTCTGTGGATTGGATCGGGTTTCCGCGGCTCTTGTTCCCAACGTACATCGTGTAGATGAACAAACCTGGTTGGTTTGGAGTTTAATAAAACACTATCATACAAGGTATCCGTAATATGGGACATCCTATACCAGCGAAAAGGCGGCTCCACCATAGTGGATTCAGGCGGAACGGGTCGGAACCATACAAGCGTGGTCGTATTATGGGACATCCTATACCAGCGGAGTGGAATATGGCGGAACCATTTAGGCGCACGGAACCATGTAGGCGGACGGAACCATACAAGCTTAACGTAATATGGGACATCCTATACCAGCGAAAATGCGATACCAAAATGGTGGAGCCATATGGCTTCACAATGCTGGTATCACCTTTTCACTGTTACACAGGGCGATTTTTTTAAGCTTTACATATTTGCTTAAAAAGGTTGTGAAAGCTACACTTCTGTGGTTTGTGCAGGTTAGTTATACGGCCAGGGGTACGTAGTATAGGGGCCTAATCGTAACGATCAGTCGGATAATTAAATACAATTTGTTAATTAACTTTTTAATTACTGAAAATGAACACATGGTTTCAATTAGAAACTTGGTGAGAGTCATCAAAAACCACTAAATGAACTTTCTTTAGAAGGATATAACGCAGGGGTAGCATTTTACGCGTTCTGTAAAAACGCTTTATTTGGATCCGTTTCTAGGTTTCGGTTTCTTATCGGAGCGCATCTCTGCGCCCACGGTCCTGTTCCCCAGAGGTTTAGTCGCGCAACACACGTGCGCCCTGCTTCCCTCAATCCTACGAGGGAGGCGAGGAGGTGACTTCGCACAGCAGCCACTGGTCAGCGGTATCGCAGGTGCAAAGATGCGCTCTAATAAGAAACCGAAGTCTGGAAACACGTCAAAATTAAGCCTTTTTTTAGAACGCCGTAAAATGCTGCTCCCGTCATATATTCACAAAAAGGGTTGATTTAGTGTTTTTCGATGATGCTTAGCAACTTTCTAATTCGAATTATGGGTCTATTTTCACTAATTAAAAATTTAAGGAACATATTATACTTAAGGGGAAGCTAGAGTGGTTTTGTATTTGAGGAAACATATTTAAATCTTCTTCATTTGACCTCCAGAATCTCAAATATCAAAATTATTTGGTAATTTGGTGAATCAAGGATGCATAGAATCATTTTTAAAGTATCACTGGAGGCATTCTTTCCCTGAGAGTGACGTCACAAAAGGAGCTTTCGAAATCTCTGCTCACGCATCTTCAGCGCCAATCAAAGCTATGCACGCACACGCTATTTTTAAAAAGGGGAAAAAAGACATCACGACTGGTGCCAGTGCGGGAGAATACACCTAGAAAGCTTGCGATTGGACGCGCGGCCCTCAAGCGACACATGCTTGGCAGCTGAAAAATCCCCTTACGACGTCACTACTGGTCGGATGTTTTTTGTGTTTTCTCAAGTTTAGTTATATCTTTGGAGAAAACGAACGTGATATTCAGATTCACGGGATAAAACTACACTAGAATCAACCTTCATCTAGTTTTCTGAAAGAAGTCTTGCACTTCCCTTTAATAAGCCGACTCATCATTACAATTAGCCCTTTATACCATGCCCCCTGGCCATATAACTCACGTGCAAGTGTAGCTTTTACGGCTTTTTTTTCAACAAATCTGTAAAGCATACAAAGAACACCCTATAGTATGTCCCCTAATACAATACGACTGTATGGTTCCTTCCCCACTTGCATCCTTCGGGAGAGACTCGCAGACATCCAGCGTTCCATTGGAATGCTGGATGTCAGCGAGTCTCTACATCAGCGATTGGTTTGAAACAAGCATGATGTTTGCACACAAATAAGCTCTTGTCCGAGGTCCTCGAGGAGCACTAATAGCAGTGGCGAAATGTAGTGACGTGGTAAATTTGGTAGCAAGTATTTATTTCTAGAAGAATTGCATGCAGCAAAGCTGAACTTTGCTCAAAAGATGATAATTATAAATTCAATACTGAACAAAGGTGTCCCTTGAGCTGTCAGGCCAAACTCCCACTCTTGCCACTCAGGAGTTCCTAACTTGTGCGTAGAGGATCAGCACAACCCAGATTTGTGCTGCGAGCGCACCTGCGATATAAAGATTGAATAAACATGAGATGAAAAATAAAAGACGTTTACAATTCTCTGTAATGCGAAATTAGAGCGCAGATCTTGAGGAGGAGGATGGGAGGGTATGCCACTCCTCCCCCTCCCCTCCTCCTCTTCTGCTCCCTCCCATTTAGCAGGAAATTTCCCTAAATTTAGCAGGAAAATTCTCACTAAATTTAGCAGGGAAATTGATGTCACGTGACCTCAACACCAATTCAGTTTTCCCACTAAATGTAGCGGGGAAAATGACGTCACATGACTGTGTCACGTCAGCCAGAAACAAATACAATTTCTCCACTAGATTTAGCTGAAAAATTAATGTCAAATGACCTCTACATTAATTCAATTTCCTGCCAAGTTCAGCGGGGCAGTTATGCCGATGGCGACGCCGCGAAACGGGCACCTAAGAGCTGCGCCCTAAAAAACTAAATGCCTCACATGAAATAAAGTGATAATTAGAGATAAGACAAAGAAAAGAGAATCTAAGATACCGCTTTAATATCATTGCTTTCGTCCGTTCTCAAATATTTTGATTTCAAGAAATGTTTATCTCTTTATTCATACCCACACAACCCCTCCCAGTTTCAGCATGAATGCAATAAATCAGTGCAGACTAGACCTTGTAAACAGTAATGCACATGAAAATGAATGTTTGCCACATAGACTTGCATGAGTCGGTGGCTCAGATCTCTAAATACATTTGTAGTGAGGAACGTTCTTGAATAAAACTTTTAGGCTTTGAATTTGACAGTTTAAATATCCATAAGGAACACTGTATGTCACCGATTTTTTGTGACATATCAGAAATGGCGCAGCACTGTCATCCTTGCATACCTAAAAGAATTTGCATTTTTTTAGCATGGCATGTGCTATTCTGATACCCATACAGCCTTCTTTAACAAAATTTCGTCTATAGAGCTCTTTCTTGGTTCTTAACTCACATGACAGATTCGGTAGCTTGAATTCTCACTCGGCATCAACACTTCTATATATTGATGTAATAGGGAAAGACAAGATGTATGGGCTTGAGTACGGCTCGACAAGCACAGATGTGAAGAAAAGTACTGTCGAAAACTCAAATGTCAAAATAAAAATTATTAGGTAGAATGCGCATACAATTATGGATATGGTCATGAATACAGTTAGCACATTCAATATGAAGAATATGTGTTAGACACACACTCAAAGAAACCTGTTGCATTTATATTCATGCAAATTACTTCGGAGAACCAAGCGCTGCAGTCTCGAGAGGGAGTTCGGTGAATGATTCTACCGAAAATGAGTTTAGACGGAAAAAGCAGTTTGATCTGCGACAATGAGCATTACATAAGCAAGTGGCATGTCATTATTACTGTTACAGTGCCGACTGTTTCAAACTGTCAGTCACGTCATTCGGTGAATTCCCTCCGTACATTACAGGGTTTGGCTCTCTCGAATGCTTTGCGAGGAAGTTGATGAACTGGAAATATCTAGCGTAGTTCTAGAAAAACTATTTCCAAAATATTTTCTCAGCATTGTAAAGAATATGAAAAGTTTGCTAGAGACAAGGTTAGTGCAGGAGTTGAATAAAAGAAATACTTAGTTTTGCGAAACCATCTTGCCGTAGTAAACATATAAAGTTCCCCTAGGTAGAGCTAGTCATTACGGATGATTGTGCCCATTGCATAGCATAAAAATTTAATTTGCGACCTACAATACTTACAGGCTCAACAAACTCTGAATAAGTGGAACACTTGACATTAAAGATTGGTCTCACCATGACTGTCTGCAAACATCCACATAATAATTTCCATGAACCTATGTATTTCAAAAAAATATTTGGTGCGAGCTGTTTAAAACACCATAACACTTTTTAACACTAATAGAAAGCCTGTCGTGGGCCACAACTTAAGCAGTTTTCACTTCATTATGAAGGGCAATTACACATATGTGAACCATGAATATAGGCCTGCACCGAATTTTCTTAAGCTGAACGTGCTATGCTCTGTTCACTATATAAATCTTTGCAGACCTGACAATGTGCAAGTTCCTGTTTTTTTATATTTCACATCTCCCGACTGCTGGGCGCGATAGGTACATAAGACTGATGACACCAACGTAACACAATGATTATTTTAAGAATTTGTTCGGGTATAGCACGAGCGAAGCCATCTGCGGGAAGTTATTTCTGTGACACCGTCGAACTTACATCCGTGAGCTTTTAGGTTCACATGTTAATCATGTCTGCAGACTCCTTTTTGTAATTGGAACTCCATCCAACCCAATATTTGAATGTTTTTTTGCATTTTAGGCTTAGTAGTGCTTTTGCTGTTTCACTTAAGGAATAGGTAAGAATGCTTATTTCGAGTAGCATACCTAACACCTGGTGGCACGAGGACTCCCCTGTCGTGCCGCTAATCAAAAGTCACAGGCAGGGAGATACTGTGATGCTCTTGTTGCTGGGATTACCTCCCCCATGGTCCTGGCCAGACCACAGAAGAAGATTGAGTCCAAGCTTGTGGCCACTTGGATCTCCAGATCTTGAGGCACCCAAGTAGCTGAAAATAAAAACAAATCACACTCAAGTACTTGGCAGAGCTACATTACAATGGCTAGCATATTCTTTCATGATCAGCACATAGATCCTTTTATTTTTATACTTTGTACTTGTACCTATTAAAAAACTGCTCCTTCACTGCCACAGCCATGGTCACCCCCGAGGACAAGGCCATGTAGGCATTGAAATGATGGGTACCTAATTAAGGCAAATGATTAAATTCGTTCGTTTAACTCTCTTTCGCCCCAACCTGAGAGATTTCTGTCGAATATTCACATTCAACTGTAAAGACAATAAAAAAAACTACTACTGCAATGCAGAGCCGTATATTGGGAGAGTTTGGCCAGTGGGTGTGGCGACGAGGGCGCCAGAGAGGAGGAAAGGGAGGAGAGCGCCAGAGGAGCGAGAGAAAGAAGACAGCAAAGAGGAGACGACCGCCATTTTGACGCAACGCTGTCGGCGCGGAGCACTGTTGAGGCTATGCGTCGTCTGCTACAAGCTTATTTCTTTTTCGCCTGAATAAAAATTTGCGTTCAAACATGGAGAAACTTCATTCTTTAGCTTTTTAAGCCACCGAAGAATAACACTATATCATTTTATTGCCAGAGCCTGCCAAATAAAAGGAAAGAACCACAATTTGGATATCGATCCCATGCCGGCGAATGAATAAGAATGGCGGCCCTCCCCGCGCAGCTGGGAGCAGCCGAGAGTTCACGCGCATGCGCTCACGCCTCTCACTCTGTGCCGCGGGCTGATTGGCTCACTCGGGAGGGGGACACTATGGTAGCGAAATCATAGACTGGCCAAACCCTCCCAATATATGGCTCTGCTGCAATGGAAAGATTTTCCTACCCTCATGCTCAACGAGTGTCGAGTGGGGATACAACTCCAGTTCATACACTCACTGAGCATGAGGGTAGAGTGTACCAGCAAAGGGCAGGTGTCTGGATAGAAAGATTTTAGTTGGCACACCAAGAGACTAACCGATAAAAATGGGTACTACTCTGAGAAAAATGCCAAAAAAGCGCGGATCTCGACTTGGCACTAACAGCGGCACACTGTATCTATTTTACTGACTAAAGGGTACTCAATCATTATTTTCAGCTACCTAATCAAACTAAATATTCGTCCCAGCTTGCTTTTTAGGAAAATCTCTAAATTTACAAGAACTATTAAGACAACGGCTAAAAAAAAGCAATGGCAAAACCAACAATCGAATTCGCCTGCTCTCCAGTAACACGACATCTATGGCAGGCAGACCTGCAGAATGAGCAAGCAGTCTAAAAACAGAGTATGTCCTATGTATAATTTTTTTTCGTGCTGCAAAGCAAGCGCTGGAAGGAGGTTTCACGACATTAACCAAATTTCTTGCAATCAGTCGAGAACAAGTTAGAGAGGTGAACTTGTCCTTGCCCCCGGCATAACGTTTTAGTGTTGCCCGTGGGAACTCAAATAAATATGTAAATAAAAACAAAAAAGACTAACCTTCATAAAAAAATCTGCAACTTTGGCAAAGAAAAGTTATCTCGACACAAATATGTGGGATACAGTTGTACAGCGTCCATTCGTGTGCTTAACCAATTTTGAGGCAAATCGGCGACAATGAAAAGAAAACGCCCGAGTACCATTAAGGGAAAGACAGAAAGGATGCATACCTGCAACAGAAAAATTTAGAGCGACCACGAGCAGGAAACTCTGGTGAGGCTCTCGGAGTGACTCCCTACAATGGGCCTGCGCAGAACACAGAATAAGATCGGTCAGAGCTTGCAGCCATAAGGTGCTTCATACCATGAAGTTCCAGAAGCAGCTGCAATTGGAAGAAAAGTGCATTTCATTTATCTGCAGAACGGAGAGTTTAATAGCTAGCATGCATTCATAAGGTGATACAGTCATGAATGCAGACTTTTCTATGCAGCACTATATCACCAAATTGTTAACCGTGCCGGGCAACACTAAAAATTGGAAGCATTATTCCAAACTATCTCAGCTTAAAGTTAACCACGGCAGAAGCTTCAAGCTATCCTTGCAAATTCAGTGCAGAAAGCAAGCCATGTGACCTTCTAGTTGGACGCCATGGTACATCGAGCTTATAATCATGTGTCACGCTGTTTTTGCTGCAATGGCTTGTAGTGTCAAAAGTGGTCCAGCTTAAAGAGATACAAAGTACAGACGTTTGTGAGTGGGGCCCTGGCCTAGTCTTCAGCTACATTGCGACGTAGGACGTTCCAACCGGGATGTTTGCTGCCTGTAACCATATGATCAGCTTGTGCCCAGCGATTGTTCGAGCTGAGTACATGTCCTCGACAGTGCCGTTATTTGAGAAGCATTTTTATTAATGTTAAACATGACTGACTTACTGAGAGACTGCGTCTCAACGACTAATGACTTGGGATACCTAACTGAATACTGATATATTAACTAAATGCAAAACAATTACCTGGCAGGCATTATATTTTTCAACAGGCTGGGTCGACTCCTAAGGAGTCGATGCGTAATAGGACAATACAAACAAAAATATGCCTTAGAATTCCTTTTGCACCCCCGAAATGATGTGTTTTTGAAGGTAAGATACACAGTGTTCTTGATTTAGAAAGTGCCTCAGCTGTACAAACGCATATGCAGTAAGGGCACTCGCCAAGCCTATTCTCCTCAGCTCTGTCCAGGTTAAGCCAAGTTAGAGTATAGAAGTACACGCTCACTGACAGAATGAGAAAGGCAGGGAGAAGTCTCCGTTGTTCCGCCACCAGCCAGCCTGCTACCTTCGATGACGTTTGAGCGTCTCATGAGCCTCGAGTGAGCACGTCCGTCCAAAGCGGGGTGAAAAGCACAAGCATGTGCTGGAGGACGCCCAGCCATTCTCTTTTTGTCATCGGCTATACTACATATTTTTAGTACGACTTATTTTTAAGTGAGAAAAAATATTGCAAATATGCAGTCCACCTTTGACCATAATACAGAATTCTGATAAAGATAACAACAGTGTATGCGTATTGCCATCCACCATTTTCCAAATAAGTGCTCCCGCCTATTGGAACATCTACACATGTGGTGCGTGAGTGGGTTCAGGACTGAGAGGCTAGAAAACGAAGCGCTCACAAGGCTTGTCTGGCCATTCAACCATGCGGTTACATTCGTCGCTAATCCCTGATTTCTAGCCAAATTTTTTAGAATGAGCAAATCTTGTCCACGCCCAAGGTAGATCACTGATTTGTGATTCCCCCATATTGTGCGAATCCTCCTTCAAACTGCGGTGCAACCTGCGAATGAACTCTGTTGTGCTGCGGCACGCGTCCATGCCGCCTGCTTCAGAGGAAAACCACTGCTCGTGTTGAAGACGACATCCCACAACGTACAGGCAACAACGTTTAACGAACTAAAATAAAATTGATATCATTCAATAGAAACAGATTGGCTCACAAAGTGTCGACATCGTGATTGTTGTTGTTGGTTTTACTCTTGCATACAAACAAAAGTGACCTCCTCTTTTCTCCGATGTACAGTAAAACCCCTTATCTTCATGGCCCCTATTTCTTCTCGAATCGGTTACAGAGGACATAATCGCGGCCACTGAATTTCACAAAATTAAAGGCCGCAAAAATTAAGGGCTCGCCAACATTAAGGGGTTTACAGTACTTCCGTGTGTCACATGATGTTAACATTTCAAGGAGGCTGAAGGTATTGGTTTAAGAAAAAATTGGCCTATGCAAAAAAAAACGCCCTTCTCCAGGTTAAGCACGCGAGGTTCTTTTGCACTCCCTATAAGGTGGCAGATTTGTTTCGGCAGAGCTTTTGGTAAAACGGAGTCTCAAAACTAGCTATACTTGGCGTCAACTATTTTGTGCTGCATTGTAAAGGCTAGAGTAGCTTCCACAGTGCTTCAGCCCAGCACTGTTGCGAGAGCATGTGGTTTAGTGTTGCATCCCATTTGCATGGTCTAGAGAAACTAGCGCTGACAGAGTTGGAGCACTCCGGAATAATAACACGCCGCTGTGCATTTCTTAAAAGTGGATTCGATCCAGGCACGTAGCAGGGGGTTGCGCCATAAAACCACAATCTACTACTACTACGTAGCAGGGGAGGGGGGCGGACCCCCCCCCCTCCCACCCGAAACAAAATCCTGGCTACGTGCCTGATTCGAACAAAGGTAAAAACAATATGTGTACTTACGGCGGCCATACTTGCCATACTTGCCTTTCCCAAGCATGATCACTTGTCCCTCGGTAGCATCATCCAGTAAGAAGCACCAGCAACACGCCCATGAGACGCCGCCGACTCCTGGATTGAATGACGACCCGCCTCAGGTCTTGGAAGAAGATCCGGAACACTGCTTTATGCCAGATGTTGTATCTGGCGGTGCAGGGGCTAAAAGTAGAAATTAACAAATTTATCTGAAGCGATACATTCTAGCATAAACTCTAGGATAGCAGGATTTTTCAGGTCAGTGATGCGTTTTAATTAAACACAAATGGTTGGAGCCTAAAAATTTAATTTGCGACCTACAATATTTACAGGCTCAACCAACTCTGAATAAGTGGAACACTTGACATTAAAGATTGGTCTCACCATGACTGTCTACAAACATCCACATAATAATTTCCATGAACCTATGTATTTCAAGAAAATACTTGGTGCGAGCTGTTTAGAAAGCCATAACACTTTTTAACACTAATAGAAAGCCTGTAGTGTGCCACAAATTAAGCAGTTTTCACTTCATTATGAAGAGGAATTACACATCTGTGAACCTTCAAACTAGGCCTGCACTGAATTGCTTTCTTAAGTTGAATGTGCTATGCTCTGTTCACTATATAAATCTTTGCAGAGCCGACAATGTGCAAGTTCCTGTTTTTTTATACTTCACATCTCCCGACTGCTGGGCGTGATAGGTACATAAGATTGCTGACACCAACGTAACACAATTATTATTTTAAGAATTTGTTTGGGTATAGCAGGAGCGATGCCATCTGCGGGAAGTTATGTGTGTGACACCGTCAAAGCTACATCTGCGGGCTTCACATGGTTCACATGTTAATCATGTCTGAAGACTCCTTTTTGTAATTGGAACTCCATCCAACCCAAGATTTGAATATGCCTTTTGCATTTTAGGCTTAGTAGTGCTTTTGCTGTTTCACTTAAGGAATAGGTAAGAAGAATGCTTATTTCGAGTGGCATACCTAACACCTGGTGGCACGAGGACTCCCTGTCGCGACGCTAATCAAAAGTCACTGGCAGGGAGATGCTGCGATGCTTTTGTTGCTGGGATTACCTCCCCCATGGTCCTGGCCAGACCACAGAAGAAGATTGAGTCCAAGCTTGTGGCCACTAGGATCTCCAGATCTTGAGGCACCCAGGTAGCTGAAAATAAAAACAAATCACACTCAAGTACTTGGCAGAGATACATTACAATGAATAGCATATTCTTGAGTGATCAGCACATAGATCCTTTTATTTTTATACTTTGTACTTGTACTTATAAAAAAAAACTGCTCCTTCACTGCCACAGCCATAGTCTCCCCTGAGGACAAGGCCATGTAGGCATTGAAATGATGGGTACCTAATTAAGGCAAATGATTAAACGCGTTCGTTTAACCCTTTTTTGCGCCAACCTGAGAGATTTCTGTCGAATATTCACATTCAACTGTAAAGACTATAAAACACTACTACTGCAATGGTAAGATTTTCCTACCCTCATGCTCAACGAGTGTCGAGTGGGGATACAACTCCAGTTCATACACTCACTGAGCATGAGGGTATAGTGTGCCAGCAGAGGGCAGGTGTCTGCATAGAAAGATTTTAGTTGGCGCACCAAGAGGCTAACCAATAAAAATGGGTACTACTCTAAGCAAAATGTCAAAAAAGCGCCGATCTCGACTTGGCACTAACAGTGGCACACAGTGTCTATTTTACTGACTAAAGGGTACTCAATCATTATTTCCAGCTACCTAATCAAACTAAATATTCGTCCCGGCTTGCTTTTTAGGAAAATCTTTAAATTTACAAAAAAACTATTAAGACAACTGCTAAATATAAAAATGGCAAAACCAACAATCGAATTTGCCTGCTCTCCGGTAGCATGACATCTATGGCAGGCAGACCTGCAGAATGAGCAAGCAGTCTAAAAACAGGGTATGTCCTATGTATAATTTTTTTTCGTGCTGCAGAGCAAGTGCTGGAAGGAGGTTTTACGACATTTATTTTTCACAACCCAAGTTCTTGCAATCAGTTGAGAACAAGTTCGAGCAGTGAACTTGTCTTCGCCACTGGCATAACGTTTTAGTGTCGCCCATCGAGACTCAAATAAATTTGTAAATAAAAAGAAGACCAACCTTCATAAAAAAATCTGTAACTTTGGCAAAGAAAAGTTATCTTGACAAAAATATGTGGGGTACAGTTGTACAGCGTCTATTCGTGTGCTTAACCAATTTTGAGGCACATCGGCGACAATGAAAAGAAAACGCCCAAGTACCATTACGGGAAAGACAGAAAAAATGCATACCTACACCAGAAAACTTTAGGACGACCACGGGCAGGAAACTCTGGTGAGGCTCTCAGAGTGACTCCCTTCAATAGCCCTGCGCAGACCACAGAACAAGGTCCGGTCAGAGCTTGCAGCCATAAGGTGCTTCATACCATAAAGTTCCAGAAGCCGCTGCAATTGGAAGTAAAGTGCATTTCATTTCTCTGCAGAACGGAGAGTTTAATAGCTAGCATGCATTCATTAGGTGATACTGTCATGAATGCGCCGACTTTTCAATGCAGCACTATATCACCAAATTGTTAACTGTGCCGGGCAACACTAAAAACCGGAAGCATTATTCCAAACTATCTCAGCTTAAAGTTAACCACGGCAGAAGCTTCAAGCCATCCTTGCGAATTCAGTGCAGAAAGCAAGCCATGTGACCTTGTAGTTGGACGCCATGGTACGTCGAGCTTATAATCACGTGTCACGCTGTTTTTGCTGCAATGGCTTGTAGCGTCAAAAGTGGTCCAGCTTAAAGAGATACAAAGTATAGACGTTTGTGAGCGGGGCCCTGGCCAAGTCTTCAGTTACATTGCGAGGTAGGTACTCAGACGTTCAAACCGGGATGTTTGCTGCCTGTAACCACGCGACCAGCTTGTGCCCAGCTATTGTTCGAGTTGAGTATATGACCTCGACAGTGCCGTTATTTGACAAGCAGTTTTACAAATGTTAAAAATGACTGACTCACAGAGAGACTGCGTCTCAACGACTAACGACTTGGGATACCTAAATGAATACTGATATATTAACTAAATGCAAAACAATTATCTGGCAGGCATTATATTTTTCAACAGGCTGGGTCGACTCCTCATTTAGTCGAAGGAGTCGATGCGTAATAGGACAATACAAACAAAAATATTCCTTAGAATTCGTTTTGCACCCCCAAATGATGTGTTTTTGAAGGCAATATACACAAGACACTTGATTTAGAAAGTGCCTCAACTGTACAAATGCATATGCAGTAAGGGCACTCGCCAAGCCTATTCTTCTCAGCTCTGTCCAGGTTAAGCCGAGTTAGAGTATAGAAGTACACGCTCACTGACAGAATGAGAAAGGCAAGGAGAAGTCTCCGTTGTTCCGCCACCAGCCCGCCTGCTACCTTGAATGACGTTTCAGCGTCTTATGAGCCTCGAGTGAGCACGGTGAAGCACGCACGGTGAAGCAACCGAACACCACCCTGGAGGGCTTGCCCGGACACTTCCCCGGGTACAGCCAGACTTGAGACCAGCTGAAAGATAACCGTCCCAGCGAGCAACTCACTAAACAACTTTGGACCCACATCACCCGTAACATCATCCCGCCACCCTCACCCACAAGCTCCATTTCAACATCGTCAGCACCTCTCTGTCATCTGTACACAATCTCATCCCATCGTCATTAGATGCGGCGCCGCAGGCCTTCATGGTATGGGCTCCTTGCCTTTCTGCGGCGCCGCGGTTCTCCTGAACCAAAATAAATATTATTATTATTATTATTATCCGTTCAAAGTGAGCTGAAAAGTAGAAGCGCGTGCTGGAGGACGCCCAGCCATTCTCTTTTTGTCATTGGCTATACTACATATTTTTAGTATGACATATTTTTAAGTGAGAAAAAGTTTTGCAAATATGCAGTCCACCTTTGACCATAATACAGAATTCTGATAAAGATAACAACAATGTATGCGTATTGCCATCCCCCATTTTCCAAATAAGTGCTCCCGCCTATCGGAACATCTACACATGTGGTGCGTGAGTGGGTTCAGGACTGAGAGGCTAGAAAACAAAGCGCTCACAAGGCTTGTCTGGCCCTTTCAACCATGCAGGTACATTCGACGAAAATCCCTGATTCCTAGCCAAATTTTTTTAGAATGAGCAAATATTGTCCACGCTTGAGGTAGACCACTGAATCGTGATTCCCCCAGAATGTGTGAATCCTTCTTCAAACTCCGGTACAACCTGCAAATGAACTCTGTTGTGCTGCGGCACGCATCCATGCTGCCTGCTTCAGAGGAAAACCACTGTTTGTGTTGAAGACGACATCCCACAACGTACAGGCAACAATGTTTAACGAACTAAAATAAAATTCATATCATTCAATAGACACAGATAGGCTCACAAAGTGATGACACCATGATTGTTGTTGTTGGTTTTACTCTTGCATACAAACAAAAATGACCTCCTCTTTTCTCCGATGTACAGTTAAACCCCTTATCTTCGTGGCCCCTATTTCTTCTCGAAGCGGTCACAGAGGACATAATCACGGCCACTAGATTACGCAAAATTAAAGGCTGCAAAAATTAAGGGCTCGCGAACATTAAGGGGTTCACAGTACTTCCGTGTGTCACATGATGTTAACATTTCAAGGAGGCTGAAGGATTGGTTTAAGAAAAAATTGGCCTATGCAAAAAAAAACGCCCTTCTCCAGGTTAGGCACGCGAGGTTCTTTTGTACTACATATAAGGTGGCAGATTTGTTTCGACAGAGCTTCCACAGTGCTTCAGCCCAGCACTGTTGCGAGAGCATGTGGTTTAGTGTTGCATCTCATTTGCATGGTCCAGAGAAACTAGTGCTGACATGTTGGAGCACTCCGGAATAATAACACGCTGACTATAGAAGCATTGAGAGATGCGCACATGCAAACCGTGCATTTCTTGAAAGAAATGGATTCGAGGAAAGGTAAAAACAATATGTGTACTTATGGCGGCCATACTTGCCTTTCTCAAGCATGATCACTTGTCCCCCGGTAGCACCATCCAGTAAGAAGCACCAGCAACACGCCCATGAGACGTCGCCGACTCCTGGATTGAATGACGACCCGCCTCCAGGTCTTGGAAGGAGATCCAAAACACTGCTTTAGGCCAGATGTTGTATCTGGCGAGGCAAGAGGCTAAAAATAGAAATTAACAAATTTATCTGAAGCGATACATTCCTATAGCATAAACAGAAATCGGACAGGAGCAACAGCCCTGTCCGATTTCTTTGCTACAATGAACATTTCTCACCGCGGCCTGCACCATAAGACCTACAGTAGAACCTCGTTGATACGTTCCCGGTTAATACGATTTCCAGGTTCATACGTTTGCAAGTGAGAGCACGGGACGGTGTGATCTTTGACAGCAGAGGACAAGCTGTGCAGTGTTGAAAAATTAAAGGCCGCCTCTGCACCCCAAGTATGTGCTACCTACCAGGGTCGCCCTCGTCATACTTGAAGCCTGACAGCTGTCGAGCCTGTTACGAGCTTTGTCTTTTGACTCGTCACATCTGAAATATACTTGTGTGCATCTGCTTGCAATTTTGCATCATACTTTCTGACTTGCCCAATCTAGTAGACACGGCAAGTCCCTTTTGACTGCAGACCGAGCGATCTACCTAGCTGACAGTACAAGCGGCATTCAATTTTCCTGGGTTCTTTTATCGACTACCTATTATAGATGGAGCAGTTTGATACGAGGACACTTTTCTTGATCTGAAGCAATTGCACACGCATTAAAACGACTTACCCCAAGCCCATGGCAGGCAAGTCTGGTATTTCAGAAAATTCTGTTTCATGTTAGAAAAAGATAGACATGACAAGTGTATTTCTTTTTATTGCTCTGGTACCTGGGCTGAAGAAACGCCACACCAAGCATGTGCTGTCAGAGATTTTTTGGTATGGCACCTAAAATTGGAACTTTATATGTCTGATAAGTTGCTGTTTCTGAAAAAGCTTTTTAACACAATGTTTATGGCAAGGGTAACCTGGCAAAAATGTGAATTGCATAAGCTAGACTCCGAAGCATTACGACTGAGAACAAAAGCAGGGCCCCTTCACAGGTGGCATCTCGTTTCTCATCGACTGTGTAAGCATTCCGGCTCGAACAGTGTATTGTTATAAGCATAGAGAAAGAAAAGGTGAATTAATTGTGGTTGCTGGCATCTGGATGATTGGAGCTCCACCACCGTGCCACCGTTAATTGGGAAATGTCTGGTTCCTTGTATACAAAATTCACATTGACACCAGAAGTTGCGGTACAAGTGTCGGAACATAAGCAATTGCACCGAGATTTGCTGACCCAAAAATTTTATTCTATGTATGACAATTTTGTCGGGTATAACCAAGGTACTTCTGCAAATCTTGTTTCCATGCTATACTGAAATCATGACAGAAGCAAAATAGTGCATAAAGAGCATTTTTATTGTACATGGAAATTCTGCACCACCATGAGGTGCAGCACGAGTGTGGTCAGTGAAGATGACTGCTGGGCATGTGCAGCTGCTTGTCCCTCCACAGCCTGCAGACAAAGTACACGAAAGAGGCTAATGCTTACAAATACATACATTTTTAAACAGCATGTTAGAGAAATTGCATAGAACATAATCCCAGTGGTGTGGTGAGCAGTAGTGTAAGGCATACCACTGCTTTAACCTTCTCTCATAACTCTCATGCAGTACTGGAAATAGCAAGAATGCGAGACTTTGGAAAGATGTTTAGCTTATGCGAGCACCTTCCTAACTAAGGAAGTGCTCAGACCATGCATACTCATGCTGTGGGTTTTCCAGTACAGCACGTAACCTATGAGACGGGCAGCCCTCAGCAATGTGCATTTAGCTTGATCTAATTACTTTGCAGTAAACAGGCCTGTTCTGTCGATCACATGAAAAAATGGAAAGGGACAAGCTGGTAGAAATCGGTCACTTCGAAACCCAAAAAAGGAAAAGGAGGGGAAACACAAGACTGCTGCCTGTCTGTCATAGCTGATTTCCAATGACATGCTAAGTGTTGTTCCCATCAATGCACTTGATGCTGTGGAAGTCCAGCTCTTCAGCAATGCATTGAGCGAGCAACAAAGGATGTGAGCACGAGCTGCTCTGGATGTAACTGAATAAAGCAGGATGAAGAAACTTGGCCTAAAATAACCCATTATTGCCATATGATGCAGGTTTTCTTTCCACGGTTCTCTACACAATTCTTGCCAGCCATTTTGGACCTTGACTGCACTTGTCTAAAACTAGGGCATTCATGTTGCGCTCCAGCAGCATGTGCAAAGCAACCAGCTGCTCCTGCTGAGTGGGCGAGAGGTCCTAAACAGTGCAGTTGGGGGCAGTTCAGGCCCTCACCATCCAGGGTGGCAGTTTACCTGATGACTGGTGCATGGCTGACAACATGACACAGTTTCAGTAGCACGCACACATGGTTTGCGGGTGATGTCATGTCAGTAGGCGTTGTGGTGGTGGCCACCACTCGGTACATGTCAGATGCAGTTAATGGCAGAGGCTGCTCATATTGCCAAGCACGTCTCTGAGCAAGTGTGCCCGTAGCCGAATGGTTATCGTGCTTAACTCCCATGCAAAGGGCGAGGTACGATGCCTGGCCACGCAGGCACCTTTTTATTGTTTCTGTAAATGTCATTGTTCGAAGTCCAAATGTTATATGCGCCGAACCTTCTACGCCGATTGTCCCAGACACCCACGTATATGAGGGCGAGGCGATACGGAGTCTCGCTCTTGCGGTCGATCGTGCTACTCCGCCTGCGAAGCTACCTCTTTGTATTTTTGTTTTTGGCACAAGTTCACCAAATTAAATGTTTAGTTTTTGTTCATTCGTCACCTCATCATCTGTCATTCGTGACATTTTGGTGGAGGTGCGGGGCATTAACAAAGAGGTGCATGCGCGGCCAGGCATCGAACCTTGGACCTTTGCAAGGGAGGCAAGCACGACAATCACTCCGCCACAAGCGCACCTGCTCGGAGACGCGCGTGGCAATACGTGCTATTGCAGGAACTTGGGCTAGGTATAGGCAGAAGTTTAAACCGTCAAGTGATCACGACAAAGTTCGTCCGTGTTTGTCCAGTGCAGTACGCAGAAAATATTGCCCTGTGTGGTGGCAAGAAACTTACTCTTAACTGGACTATGACAGATTGTGATCTTTAGCCAAAGGTGGAGGACTTGAATTTTGAGTGCAAAAAATTGAGAGAAATATGGAAAAGTGCATGATGATGATTTTGCCGAGTTCGATAGGCAATGCCCAGCTAGGTGCGTCCTGCTCCCACAGCCATTTGCACTAAATATTTTTAGAAGTGGACCTTCTATATAAATAGCAGACGTCAATTTTGGAATTGATGAGCCAGTTTTGTCTTGGTGTCATTCCCTTGTCAATTTCAGAGTGGTGGGTAGCTGTGGTGTTGCCGGGAATGTTTGGTGGAAGCAGGCCGCTGTTGGGAAATGGGACCAGAGACACAGTGGGAATGTTTGGTTGAAGCAGGCCACTGTTCAGAAATGGGACCGGAGACACAGCCCTTTTCCCAAACTGACACTTAGTCTCATCCATTTATCTGCTGTCTTGTTCGACACAAAACTTGAGTAACCATGTGTGGATTGCCCCTGCACCATGTGTACACCCAAGTTTTTGTGAGCCTTGCTCAGGTATCACCTTGCTAGAAACACGGTTGGGCCTACAGCCACCTTGAGAGCTACCGACCAGGCACAATAATGTTTATGACAGCTTCTTCGACCTTCCTCGTAGTTATGCACGGTGCAGGTAGTGGTCACATTTTTATGCAATTGCTGAGATGGGCACAAAAACTGTCACCTTGGGCCACTGGAGCCAGCACAGTTCACCATGATCACAGTGTAGCAAAGCTGCAACCACAGACCATCACTGGCCATCAGCATGAGACTACCGACGGCACTCGTGCATAATACATGTTAGTGACGCGACATAGGTGCAAACAGTGTATCATAGAGATGAGTCCAGACTTTTTTATACCTACCATTTGGTGGTGGTGGTGGTGGAGCTGCCACCTGTGCTGGGTCCTCACTAGCACCTTTGGTCGCAGCAGATGAGTCCTGCAAAATCCAGTTAAACACAAGTTAACGCACAACAAATTGACAGCCTTTCTGGTTACGCGTTGATGTAATGCCCCTTGCCTACACCTTAGAATTCAGGTATCGGAGTGCCTCATGCACAGGTCTAGAGAAATTAACTCGTGAGCTTGAGCGCTACGATCCGAGCTTTCGAAGAAACATTACGAGGCAGCACGCTCGTGCAAAGTCAATAAGACCAAAAACAACACGGTGTCTGTTCACTAGCAGTAGCAAGTTTTAGCAGACCGTTACCGTGTTCTGCGGTGGCCACAGTACGGCTGGTAAGGCTTTAAGCGCGCTGAAAAGCATGCTTCAAAGTTACAGCGCGAGCTACCAGTAGCAATTTCGCTGCGCACGGCAACGCTACGCTAAAACCGCCTATTGCGATTCCCAGCACTTACCAAAACTGCAGCCGAGATGCCGTGTGGCGACGGACGAGGCGCGTC